>JAEQBH010008201.1:0-192434 GCA_016808115.1 Tetrastigma voinierianum
CAATTGTAAGGGCGGATTAGGAGCTCCTGGTTGGAGCTGACCTTTCTCCGTTTTCCTCCCGCACTTCACCGACAGGTCCGGATCGAGGAGGAGAAGCCTCGAGGGATAATAGGTCTGGGGTGGCTCTAGGAGCCGCTATTGCTGCATGCAAGACAACATTATATTCTCTTAGGACGGCGTTGGCTATCAGGAAGGAAGCCAATTGCTGCTAATGGGACTCCTTGTAAAATCCGGGAAAAATGCAAATTTTTTTTTAAAATGGCAAAATGGTAATTTGTCTTTGAAGTACAAAGTTGAAAACTCGGGAGATTTTCTTAGACCCTGATCATCAAAATGACTTTACCTATTGGAATTGTCTCATGAAATCTAGCTATCCGCCTAATTTCCTTGACTCCGAAAAGACAAACCGAATTTCACGTGATTTCGAGGCACCTGCATCGGATGACACATGCTTAGTGCCACATGGCATAATCCATGGATGCCACATGGCAAGATTAGAGGAGTGCACATGGCATGAGAGCCATGTGGTATGGCATTTTCCACCTAGTGCGTGTGTCCCTGTGACACATGGCACATGGAACATGGATCATGAAAGTGAGATAAATAGGAAAGTGAGAGGGAAGCCTCACTTGATCAAACCAAGGAATAACTTAGGAGAGAAGAAAGAATCTCGTGGAGTAAAGGAAAGAAAAGAAAGGAGAAAAATGAAAGAAAGGAGAAAAGGAAAAGAAATGAAGAAAGAAATAAAGGGGAAGAAAAACAAATATAGAGAAGGAAAAATCCAGGGCATGGAAGAAGGAAAAGTGGGAAAGAAATGAAAGGAGAGAGGGAAGGAGAGGAACGCTATTTCTCCTAAATTTCTGGCACTCCAACAACTCTAAGTCGATAGGCCGAGAATTAAAGTTGGTCTACTCGATGAGAGCAACGAATAGGTGCCAAAAACAAAAGAGGTAGGGTTTTCTCCTACACTAGTTCCTCCTAATCTAAGGGCCGTAAATGGCCGTGTGGTTCAACCACAACCATGGGACTGAGTTTTCGGACGTTGGGACCGTTTTTCGAAATAGTTGTTTAAGGACTGCTTCATGGCTGAATTTATAACCGTTAATGACAGTTTTGAAAGTTGTAAAAAAATAATAAAAATCAAATAAAACAAAAGCTAAAATTTTTGGGCTGAGTCCAGATTATTTCTATCACTGACATACATCCCCGGTGAAAAACCCAGCCAATTATGGTCGACATAGTCCTCTAGCCGCAAAGGCTGTAAGTGTCTCGCCTTGAGGAGCCCGCGATGAGACACTAAAAATTCGCTACCCACAAAAAGGTGCATGGATTTTAAATATAAAATGATCATTGTGATGTATCATCCAAAAAGCTTTTGGTTTATAAATAAATGAAATTTGTTTTGAAAATGATCATTAGATGTCATCCAGAATGACGATTTTTCACACATGAGCTTAGGATTTGTGTGAGGGAGTCGGTGATAACTCGAGAGCATGGTACATAATGAGTCGCATCTCATTTCATGGCATGACATGTAGAATTCCATTTAGAATTGGCATATTCTTCATTGAAATGTTGATGTGTGTATTATTGCGTGAACATGGCATTGCATGTGCACTTAGGTGGAGAGTAGTCCTTGTAGGAGTTATCCTTACTGGGCATTGCTCACCTCACAGGACCCTTTCAAAGTGTGCATGTATTGTGTAATACCCTCATCCGGGACTACTAGTGCGAAGAAAGCCGAATAGTGGCTTTGAGAAACCTTTTTGTAAAAAAAAACTAGATTTTCCATGTAATACTTTGTATATAAGAGAGTTGTAACTCGAACTATTATGAACTGTTTTGATAAATTTGTATATTTTTCTAAAATATATATGCATGAATGGATCACGGTGAATGGGACACGATATGGTGGTATCAAGATATATGATACCCACAAGTATTCCGTGCTTTGATGGGTTTTCAACGAGACCCCTGAAAATTGAGGCATCACACTCTTGCTGCTCCTTGAGCATTTGTTCCAACCATAGCAACCACTGCTCCATTGAGGGCGTTAGGTTGGACGGTTCAACTTCGCCCATAGTGTTCTCCTCAACGGAGGTTTGGGATGTCTTAGCTTCACAACTGAGAGGTCAGTATGGGAGAACTATTCCCACAAACGACGCTAATGGAAAAGAGATAATTCTCAAAGAATTTGTATTTCCCTCAAGTTGTTAGAAAGATTACATGTATCTTTTAAGTTTACAATCGGAGCAATTTATACTATTGAAATCCGCCACGTGTTGCCCTATTATTGACTCCTGGTCCATCATGGTAGTGAAGTTCGTGGGAGGAGCTTATAGTGGGCTCTTATAGGAGTGGAGTTCGTGGGTCAGCCCACATGGTGTAGTCACGCCGGCATTTTTACCAAATCTACTCATTCGTCAAAGACCGGCTCATAATTCCTCTTAGCCACTGCTTTGATCCCCAGCCCAAAGAGTGGTATATCTTAGGTGACATGAGTGATCAAGCGGTATCGATGTTCTTCCCGCATGCCCTAAGTGTAGGTGCATTGCTGGTTAGGGCTCCCACGCATTGGGCTCGTTTCCTCTACGCCTTAGGCTTTATCCGTACTCTCACCGTGTTGGACCCTTTCTTCATGTAACTTATATGGGATTAGGCTTATCCCATTCCGCCAACTATAATTCATAAAGTAGCTCTGATATTACCACAAACCTACCTTACATTTTCAGTTAGTTTGTATCTTGTTATGTTAGGAAAAAAATTAATATTATTGTTTACCAGGATCGAGGAATAACTATGTAAAGTAACTAGATTAATTTCCATCCTAAAACTATAATCGTAACACAATTTAAGTGCAAGGTGTTAGCTATCACTCACAAATATCGAATGGTCGCAATGTAAGATGAACACAAAACGCTTTAAAAAGGAAAATGCTTGTTTAAAGACCAAAATAAAATTAAAGCATCGTCATAGAAAACCATAAAAGAATCGTAACCGCTTGAAGATCAAGTCTGCAGTGTTGATTACAATCTCCTTAAGACAAGTATTGCCCTCGCAGTGGTGCTTCAAGAATAATGGCAATTTGTCTCACAGGATGAAATGATCTCCCAACAATAAGAAAGCACTTCCTTTGTTGGTTGTCGAACCAAACTGTGCAGAACTCAGTTTGTCTCTCAAACATATGAAATGAAATGAATGAATGAATATGTATCTAAGTGGGCGTTAAATGAGAAAGTGGCCTTTATATAGACTTGCTCATGACTGTTCGGTACAATCATGAAGTTTGGAAGGGTCGTGGTCCTGCTTTTGCTCATGGCGAATGTATATAATCGCTGTCACGGAGAAGACGACGTCCAACGATAACCTACTCTTGTCACAAAACGACAGCGTTTTGATGCCAAAAGGTGAGTTTAAACTAGCTCCGAACCCGAACCCGAACCCAGCCCGGTGCGGGGCGACGGTGGTGCGCGCTCGTGTGTGGTGAACCAAGCATGAGTTAGGTCCTCCCCTTCCATTGGGAACCGAGTGCCCCTAGTGGCCCAAAAACCCAACTACAAGGTGGGTGTATAACCATCCGATGTGGGACACAAGCTTTTCCACAAGCTTAAACCTTTAGTTACCATTTTCAAGGGGCGATGTTTGGAGGCAATTTCTAATTCACTCCTTAATGGTTTTGAGCAACTCAATATATAATCTTCATATCCTCATGGAGAAGAACACATTCCCATGTGGACCCACCGAAAAAGCTTTATGGGACCCATTGTAATTTTAGCTCAAAAATAGCTAAATTATTGTACTCAAACCCATTTTTTCCAACAATCCCCCACATGAATGAAATTGACTGAGATTAATGCGAATGACATGCTGACAAGAGAGAGTTCAGTTGGAAATTTTCTGTAAAGAGAAAGGTAGCTTGTGGCCTTGAACCTTCCCTTGTGAAATGCTATCGGGGTTACTAATTGATCAGTGAACATGATGTCTTGAACTGTTCAATCATTTGTGTAAACCAAGACAATAACATTCACGCAGAATTTTTCCCCGATTACGCTGTTCTCACGGTTGTGTTCATTTTAAATTAACAATTCTTGCTTCATGAGTGTTCCTAAAGAATGTAGCCTTTATCATTCTCATAGAACCTATCAGCTTCTCACTCATAGGTGACTTCTTATGGAAGGTATTCTTATACCCCAATTTGCCTTAACAAGATATAAGAATCATTAAAAGTGTGGGTTATCCTGTTCAACGCTACAGGCATCACTATTCTGATTATAGAAATGAGTAGGAGATTTGTTCTCTATAGTGATCTTCAATGAGTTACACAAAATTCGGTTATCCTTTTGAACTTAGATCTTGGGATCTCCAGTCAGCTAGGTTGGGTTGCCATTCTGGCGACTCATTAGTGTATAGGCTTTAAATCCATTCCCCTCGATGATTTACTTGCTTGCTCTCTGGTCAAACCTTTGGTTAACGGATCCGCACGTTCTCTTTTCGACCTTATGTATTCACGGTCATAATACCATTAGAGAAGTTGTCTTACTCTGCATTATGTCTCGACTTAATATGTCGAGACTTTGCCGCACATATATGACTCGTGCTCTTCCAATTAAGATTGACACGCACGAATGCAGATAGTGCTACCGTGTCGCGGGCCATATCGAATATCTTCTAAGAAATGACGAAGCCACTCTGCTTCTTCACCAACTTTATCCAGTGCCATAAACTCAGATTCCATCATGGATCTAGCAATGCACGTTTGCTTAGAAGATTTCCAAGACTTCGCTCCACCACTAAGTGTAAATAGATAGCCACTTGTGACTTCTCGAAGGTCTTTGAAAATGGATATCCACCCCGCATCACATTATCCTTCAAGTACTACTAGATATTTTGAGTAGTGCAATCCATAGTATTGTGTGTATTTCAAATACCTCAAAACTCTAACTATTGCCTTCTAATGGTCCGGACCTGGATTACTTGTGTATCTACTCAATTTATCGACAGCAAGCTTGTCCGACAAAGGCCACACATACATTAGGTCGCCAATCGTTTGTGCATATTCTTGGCTGGTGGAAAGGCTTTTGCCATTATTTGATAGATGTAGATTTACATCTATGTGTGTTCTCATTGGACTGGCTTATCATTTTGTGTTTAAATTTCTGCGAATTTTCTTCAATGTAATGTGATTGAGATAATATTAGTCCATCTCGATGTTTTGGAGATCTTTATCCTAAAGTAACACCAGTAACACCTAAGTCTTTCATGTCACTATTGTTTAACATTTTCAGAAGCTTTAATGATTTCATTATTGCTACCCATAATGAGTATATCATCAACATAGAGACAAATAATGACAAATCCACGTTCGGTGTTCTTGACATATACACATTTGTCACACTCATTGATTTTGAATCCATTTGTCATCATTACACCGCTAAATCTCTCGTGCATCGCATCGGGTGCTTGCTTTAATCCATAAAGGGATTTCAATGTCGACAAACTTTCTTTTCGACTGAACATTAAAACCCTTCGGGTTGTTCCATGTAGATTTCTTTCATCCAAGTCACTCATTTAAGAAAGCTGTCTTTACATCCATTTGATGTCTTAAGATTGTGTATAGTCAGTAATAGCTATTAATATTCTAATGGATGATATTCTTTGTCAATGTGAATAGGTATCAAAATAAATTCAAGCCTTTTTGTTTGTAACCTTGATAACCAAATTCGGGCTTTATATTTATCAATAGATCCATCCGTTTTCATTTTCTTTTTGAATATCCATTTATATCCTAGAGGTTTAGAACCTGGTGGAAGATCCACTAGTTTCCATGTATGATTTTGCAAGATGGATTCTACTTCATCGCTTATACTTCTTCCAATACGGAGCTTTAGTGGCTCGGCATAGCTTCCCAAAGCTTGAGACTTATCTTCTAACGGATAATGTTAGAAAACTGACCAAAAAGATTTTGACTTTCAGTTCTTGCCGTCTAGGGTTCATCATCATCTATATTTTGACACGCCTATTGCGTATCATGAGTTCTTTTACTGAGTTCGACTCGTGATTTGTAAGCAAACAATTTTCAAAGAAAGATGCATTCCTTGATTCGATAATAGTATTGGCATGCATATCGATAATTTATGATTTATGAACTGGGGAAACGATATGAATCTACTATTATGTGCATATCCAATGAAACACAATCAACTGTTTTTATCCTATTTAACCTTTTAGGTATAGGTATCGCTACTCAGCCGTACACCCCACACTTTGGTATTTGTAATGAAGGTCTTCGACCTTCCATAACCTTTGGTAAGGGATTTATTGGTTTTCTTGTGAGGTATTCTGTTGAGAACATAATTTGCGAAAAGAATTGCTTAGCTCCACAAATTTTAAGGTAGTCCAGAACTTAATAGTAATTTATCTATCATTTCCTTTTAAAGTCAGGTTCTTACGCTCAAGAACCCCATTTTTGTCGAGAGGTGAATAGGTGCACTGCTTGGTGTATTGAGATAATTACGTTGTGAACAAAAATCACCAAAGGTGCTTCATATTCACCACCTCTATCACTTCTTATCACCTTTGATCTTTCTATCAAGTTGCGTAATACTCCCAAATATACCCTAGCGCTGACATGTTTAGGTATTTTGTAAGATAATTTGAATGTTTCAGGAGTTAAAGTAAACATGAAACGAGAGACCCGAAATTTACAAGATTTAAGGACAAATATGTAAATTGTCCAAAAGGACTTAAAAATCAAGGTTAACAAGATTGATGCCAAAATAGAAATTTAATAAGTTATGGGATTCAAGGCAATTAGAGAAAAGATGAATAGTACACAATGAGTTAAAGGGCTTATGCAAAATGAGAAAGTTAAAAGCAAAAATGAGTTTTGACTTGGCCAAACATGGCCTTAACAACATGGATAAGAGAAGACCAAATTATCTCCAAAAGAGAGAGAACCGTAGAGAGGAGTATAAGAGAGAAGGAGAGAAGAGAGAAGAAGAAGAAGAGGAAGAGGAAGAGAAGAAGAAGAGGAGAAGAAGAGGCTTCATGATAAAAGGTATGGAACTAACCTGGGTATGGATTCTATTATGGATCATATGGATTTTGTAAGGATTCTAGAAAATTTTAGAGTTCCAATCTAGGGTTTGTTAGGATTTCATCCTAACCAAAGATGTATTGAAATTAGGATTGGTAAAACCCCATATGATACAAGATAGTTATAGAATCCTCTTTTAAATTTGGATTCATGGGTTAATTGAGAGTAATTAAGTTAGGGTTTTAAACAAACCCTAACTAATCATCATATTTGGTTTGAGTATGGGTCATAACCCATATTAGAATGGTTTTGGGATAAATTCATGGAAAAGTTTTGAAGAAAGATAGGTAATGAAAGATGAATTGAGTAAAATTGAGATTATAAGATGAATTTGTGTGGTTTTGAGGTGTAAGATAAGTATAGAGTTGAAATTGCAGAAAAATGGTGGTAAGTGCGTAAAAGCCCACATTCGCAAATTCAACACATGTACCGGTATAGGTAAGAGGTGTACCTGAGACATGTAGTCCCTTGCTCTGCTTTCGACCAGTTTTCAGATTTGAGCCATAACTGCCTATTTCTTATCCGATTTGAGTGGATTCAAGTTTCTCGTTAAATATACTCAAGGAGAACCAAACATCCTCAAATAGGTACTCCAAAATTTGCTCTATACCTTAAATTCACTCTCAAAGTGGGGCCATGTGCAAGCCAAATTCTGTCAGCTTTGATCATAGAGAAACCGGGGTTGTTTCTGACGTAACTTGAGCCGCACCGAAATTTCTGGGTGATCCTGTTGGAGGAGGTCCTAGCACCTTAGCTTTAAAGGAGTACAAAGAACCAGTGTCAAATATGGAGACTAGGCACTAGAAATGAATATTACAAACTCAGTCTTTCGTAATCGACTAGTTGACATGAAAATGTCATAACTTTAGTTTGATGCTTCAATTGGTATGACTTCCAATTTCTGAGTAAAGCAGATTCATAAAGGAATAAGAATATATGAATGATGTGAATACATAGACATCATACTGTACAAGTATATAAAATGCCATATGGAATAGGCATGAAACATGAACATGAAATTGCTGCACGTGATAAGTAGAACTCAGATGGATCTTCGAGTTTGGTATGGATTCTGTGTATGGAATTTGTAAGGATCCTTGGTTTTATATAGAATATGTGTGTGGAGTTATAGATTTGTACCTTGCATAGGGTTCTTCCCTCTTTGATTTGTGGTTTTGGTTTTGTGTATGGAACTTGGTATAGCTTTGTATGGACTTTGTTAGAGTTTAGTATGGTTTTGAGTATGGAAATTAAGAATTTATGTATGATTTGTATGGATGGTTATGGGTTAGTGTGAAATTGTGGACTTTTATATGAACCCTCAAGCTAAGATTCGAGGTGTTAGAGAGTGAAATTACTTGTTAGGAGAAGGAAATCTTCCCTCAGGATGGATTGTAAATATGTAATGGATATGGAAGCTGGTTTATTCCTTTACTTTTGGGGTGAATTGGGATTGATTGTAGGATGTTTTTGGTGCCGTGGCTCAGGGTATATCATGTGGTCTAAATTGGGAGGATATTGTCGCCGGTGGACAAGGGTTGTTCCGGGATGGTTTCGGGTCGAAATCTAAAAGGTAATTAGTCACAAGATCCTCTCGTACGCCATGCGGAAGCAACACCGTGAGCGTGGCTGGTATCTTCCGCACGCCGGGTGGTGGAGCCACGCTGTAGCGTGGCTGGGTGCATCCTCGGGTACGCTATAGCGTAGCCCCTGCACAATGTTAACCCTCCAACTTCGGATGCGCATAACTTTTTCGTCCGAACTCCGTTTTGGGTGTTCTAGGACTCTATGGAAAGCCCTTTGAGTCTAGAACTATCCATAGCTTGATACAATATTGAGCTTATAATAAGTCTGAAATGACAAAATACAGTAGCTGCTGCTGCTATTAAAGGTGCTGCAAGCGCTGATTTTCTTCATGGCTTGCAACTTGTATAACTCCTTCATTAGACTCCGCTGGGTGTTCTAATTCTATGGAAAGCCCTTTGAGTCTAGAATCCATCCACATATAGCTTGATACAATATTGATCTTATAATACACCTGAAATGACAAAAGACAGTAGCTGCTGCTGGCACTTCGGCAGGTGCTGCAAGCATGGATTTTCTTCATGGCTTGCAATCTGCATAACTCATTCGTTAGGACTCGTTATGGGTATTCTTTGATTCAAGGAAAGTCTATCGAAGCCCAGAATCTAACCATATGCTATTTAATGGCATTTGCGCCCAAGATCTTATTTGAAAATTGAATTGTTAAAATTTGAAAAATTAATCACAGTTGTTAATTGGAATACATGGTAAGAAAGGATGTGATATGAACAAGAAATAGCAATATATGTAGATTTGATATGTAAAGGATATGTAGATAAGAAAAGTACCTACAGGTATCAAAGGAAGAGTCTCTACTCAGACTACAGAGATAGGACAATTTACAAAGAAGAAAACGCATAAAGTATAGGGAATGTATAGGTATAAGTCAGTGGAAGGATATGATAAGTATGATAATACATGAAGATATAAGTTAACAAGATATAAGATGTTACAAGTAGATGATGTAGATATGATCCAATAGGGTTATATGCAAATGTTATATGCTAATATAAGATAAATATATGATAGAACATGATATGAATTATAAGAGGAGCACATTTGATAGAACATGAATACAAGAGGAATAGATGGAGTATGAATAGCTAAACATGAAACTTAAATGCTATAGAATAGACATATATGAAAATGATATACATGTATCAGAAAGAAAGAAATATGAGAATGGTGATATGAAGCTATAAATATGAGAACTAATTCAGATTAGTGTAATCATAGTAATATCGTATATGATTACCGGATAACCATAATTATTCGGAATATGAGAGAAAATTAAAATGGAATAAAACATTGGATTGTCCGCTGTGAACTCCGGGTAGAGTGATAGATGGGCATGCCTATTAGGAAAATAAGTCTCAGAACATATTGATCGGGCCGTCCCTGCTTGTGGGTTTTCACATACTTTGCCTCAGATGGTCACATCTGATAATGATAATGGGGCCGCCTTCGGGGCCTTTATATAGATGGCCATTGTCTCGCATAATGATAACAGCATTTTCGGGTTCTTATAGACCAATTGTTAAGACAAGAGTACATTTTCGCCCTTATAGTTTTCTTTTATCCACTTTTATATTTATACAGATACGAAACATAAAACAAATGATTTGCATATGACATGTGAAAAGATATTATGATTGAGAAGCATAGTAATCGCTTATGTGATGATAAGTTCAGAATATGAGATTACATATCCAAGATAATATATAAAAATGTATAAGAATGAATGATCTAAAAGTTAATATACACAAAGATATGGAAAAAGTACAAAGCACAAAGATATTAAAAGTATATGAACAAGTACAAGATATGAAAGGGAAAGTAATATGAAAGTATAACAGGAAACAATGATATGAAAAATGGGATAATGTCAGATATAAATAGTACATGAATACAGATATGATAACAAGATATGAAAATAGAACATAAATAACCTGGTATAGTATGATAACCATGAAAGTATTATATCTATAAGAATATGACATGTTAATAGATATGTATTATGAAACTAATAGAAAGAGAATAGATCAAATGATAAGTACTAGAATAAGAAATAAATGATATAAAGGTTATATGTCAAATGTCACATGATAGAAGTACGTTATATGTTCATAAGATAGTTATTTGCTGAGACTAACATAGTTTTTAATGCCCCAGATATGTTTCCCACTGTTTGGTGTTTTAGCACTGGTTTTTAATCCGTAGGCAATGTACAAAGAAGACAAGGATAGAGACAGACATCCCACATCAACAGAAAGGTGCCAACTCGTGAGAGATAGGTGCTCACCGCACTACTTCCATAAATCTCGTATTTTTGAATAGGTATAAGCTTTGTTTATTGAGAAGGTAATGGGACCCGGTGTAGAACATGAATACCACTATGTGGTGTATAATATATGTAAAAGAATCTCTTTTTATTATTACGTAATTGTGCATGAATGGAGAAAATAAAGTGTGTGTCGCCTCCGAGAGAAAGGTCAAGAGTCCCCAAGACCCGAAATTCACCAGGAAAAGAGCAAAATCGTATTCTGACACGGTAAATTGTTAATTTCGTAAAACCTATAATTTATCTTCGATCCTTCATGAGATCGAAAAACGGATTTCACCGTTGGAATTGTCTCGCAAAAATCTAGCGAATAAAATTTCGCCAATTTGAGACGTTGGTGAGTTGACACGCTGAGTGCAGATCGCCATTCTGGGAAGGTGAAAACGATTTTCGATGCAACTAAAGTCACATATAATATACCATGTGTCATAAGGCGTGGAGTAGAGAAATAAATGAAAATAGACGCATCGAGATAGTGCCAAATGTCAAACCGGAAAAGAAGGACATAGCGCTATTTTGAAATTCTTAAATTCAAGTCACTAAATGATAAATGTTGTACAATGTCTTCTTCTCCAATTAAAACAAGAAAAAAAAACGTGGGGGAGCAGAAATTTGATGCAGTGGGTTCCGTTTGGGAGATTTTAAGAGAGAAAGAGCACTTCTCTCTAGAAATACGCACGATCCAACCGTCGGCGGTCTTCGGGACAAGAAGGAGAACTGCTCTACGCGGAGAGGGCTTCGCGTGAGTACCGGATTTGGTGTGGAGTTTCAAACTCCGAGAGTGTAGGGGTTTCTCCTACTTATGCTTTTACTGCTTAAGTATACCAAATAATTTAAGCTCGAATGAGGCCGTGAGTTTGCAGATCGGTCCCAAACCTTGGGACTCGAATTTGATAGCACTTTGAAACTAAAAGTAGTAATGTGGATCGCCACGGCTGACGGAGGAATGGGATGTTTAATTAAATAATAAATCATGTATTGATTGTAATGAGCCGAAATGCCATGGAAATGCGGGTTCACAAAGCGAACCGATGAATGGATGTGTTTGAACCGTGAAACCTAGGGCTTTACCGCTCAGGAATAGTGACACGTGTGGATATGTGTCTGGGTCGTGATTCAAGTGGAATTGCTCGTGTATGATCATTAGCCCAAGGGAGCTAATTTTGATGTATGAATTGATTTATTTCATGACATGATTGTGTAATTGGATATTATGTGGATATGTGCATGTTTACATATTTGCATGTGATTAACTGTATTAGAATTGACATACATGCATTCCATATGCACTGAACATCCTGTGACTATAGAGCAGCGATGATGATGAGTCTAGAGAAAATGGTTCGGAGGGTAGTCTAAAATATTAATTATCTGAGGGTAGTCCAAATGAAAAATATCAAATTGCTCCGAGCGCCCAATTGATATTCATCGGTGTAGTCCACAAACAAATAATATATCACCGCTCTGAGCGCCCAATTGATATATATTCATCGAGGGTCCACAAACTAACAAAACAATAATTCTCATACAGCTTAGGTGAGTGTGAGAGTCGTGAGGACTCGGATCCGAAGCTCTTCATGGTGACATTCAAGTAGGGATCATGCATTTGCTTGAATGTATGTTTATTTTGGAACATTGCACTGCACTTGTGGTGGGAAAGTAGCCCACTTAGGGTGATTCCAATTACTCGAGCATTAGCTCACCCCGAGGGATATTATTTTACGTATAGGGAGGTAATGACTACTCATCTGCAGAGACCGAGGATTGTGAAGAAAGCCGAGTTGTGGCTTTGGTTCGATTTAAACATGTATTAGAACTCTATAAGTTTGATATATGTTGTATAAGAGTAGAAACATATTAACTCTTGTAACTATTGGATATATAGTTGGTATGTATATTGAGTATTGTTTATGGGCCCAAGTGGCCGTATTACTCATGTGATTGGATATATTGGATTATATTGCACCGCTTGGGGACAGATAAGGTGTGCTTGTAGCTGGGTAGAGCTCCCGTACAGCTGAGACTTCGCTCAAGAGTTTGTGAATGTCTGCAGGTTACCCGACACCACGAGTATTCCGCGAGTCGACGGGTAGTCAACGGACTTCGGGAATGCGTAAGGTCACAGCTTGGTATCGAGCTTAGGCATAATGAATACCTAGGGAGCTCGGTTGGGTATCCATCACCACTAGGTGTGGTTCACATAAGTGTAGGTATGAGATTACCTAGGAAAATCAATAAATAAAAACTAGGACACTACATGCACGTGTTTTGTGTGTTTTATGTGATCGATTTTTGTGAAGTGCTTGCATGCTTTGCCAGTATACATGAATTGTTAAGTGTTATGTGATTGAAATTTTATGAGTTATATGCTTGGTTGATAGCATAGGATGAAGTGTGGAAAACAAATTTTGGAGTTTACAGTGTGTAAACTGGAAGGATAAAATAAAAGAAGAAATTTTTAGAAATTTATTTTGGTTTATTGATAATGAAACAAATTTTAATAATTTGAGGTTGAACACTAGGTTAGTGTTGTATAAGTGACTTGAGGAATTCGACCATTTTCCTTAATTAAAATGAAAAAATTGAGTTTTACAAAGGTAAAACTTGAAAAGACTTAAGAAAATAAATTTCATAAATTTATTTGGGTATGAAGAAGAACAATTTTCTAAGGTTTTACAAGTTGTAAAATTGAAGAAAATGGAAGAAAATAAATTTTTATAAATTTATTTTGGAAAGGGTGGAAATGAGAAAAAAATATAAGTATAGATGTTTTTTTAGAATTTTCAAAGAGTCGGAATGAGGGAAATAAATGAATAATACACATGAAAAACTCGGTGCAAGTAAATTGGAGTTTGGGCTACTGCCCAAAATGTATTGCAGGATTGTATTGCAACAGGATGGGAAATCGTATTGCAATGTAGGCAGCTAGGTGGGCTAGAAGTGAGATTGTATTGCAATACAGTTTACTAAATCAGACAGGTGAGAAGGCTGGCAGGTGCTGGAGGTCAGACAGAACATAAAATTGTATTGGGTACCGAAGAAATTGTACGTGGACAGGTGGCCTTAGGTGGGTGTGAGTGTAGATCAGATTGCAATACAAGATATTGTATTGCAAAGCACTGGGTTTCTGGTCGGAATTGCATTGCAATACAATACAATGTATTGCGACATGAAGGGAGCTTCGAGGTCGGGCAAAGTCAGCGAGGCGCACCACGATACGGCCAAGTCAGCTACACACACGTCACGACACGCGCGAGGCGCCCGCGATATCGCCATGCAGCCGCGACACGACCGGAAAGGTATCAGGGCCACGACACGGGGCCGTAGCGCCCACGACACGGCACGAGCGCGCCAAGGCTACCGCGGTGGCCCACTGGTTAGTTTGGCGCTCGTGCACCGCTTGGTTTTCACCTAGTTGACTCTGCATTGTTTCCGAGTCATTGTTGACCCGCTCATGAACACCGCTCATGAATACCACATCGTAAAATTTTTCAAAAAATTTTTTTTAATTAAATTAATTTAAAAATGAGCAAAATCAAATAAAATTAGACCAAATTTTTCGAAAAATAAAATTTCAAAAATAAAATTTTTAGTGGATCAAAAATGATTTGATTGTGGATAAATTGTCCCGTTGTTTCATAAATGCGTGAACTTGATATATACAATCGGCTTCAGGTATGATTAAAGGTCTTCAAATGTGGTTTAGCGCCGGGGATAATCAGACAGATATTGACCGCCATGTTGATTGTGTAGATGGCTAGGTAGGGCGCAGGACGCCGAGGTCGCCCAAGAGAATCGGGTCGCACCACCGACATTTGACCAGCCGCCGGTATTTGATCAGCAGGCCTTTGCTGAGGCTGTAGGTGTTGCAGCGGCTGCTATCGCACAGGCTAGCATAGCAGGTAGTCAGGGAGGTCCTAGTAACCTCTAGAGATTTAGAGCGCACCACCTCCAACATTCACTTCCGGGAGGAGACCGATGGTGGCGCATCATTGGTTTATGCATTGAGAAACGCATCGAGGCTAAAGCGGGAGATCACCTCCGACACCGAATTAAGATCAAAGTTAGCTCGTGATTCCAAATGAAGAGCGCAGGCCCGGTATGGTGGAGGATGTGTTAGACTTCTAGAGATTTAGGAGTTATAACATGGGCGTAGTTTCGTGAGTTGTCTATGGGTAAGTATTTTCCAGACTGCGAGGCATGCAAGTGCTCGTGAGTTCCTGTGAGCCGGAAGCAGGGGGCGATGACCGTGATGGACTATGTGGCCAGATCTGCGAGTTAGCCCGATTTGTCGATGATTACGTGGCCACCGGGACCGCCAAGGTGAGAGATTCGAGAATGGACTGCTGTCCATTCGGGCCAGGATTGCAGGATCTCGCCTACGGATATGGATTCCACGGCCGGGATGTACCACCATAGAGAGAGATGAGGAGTGCCCACACCGCGTGGGATGCGAAAGTGTTAGTGGCAAGAGGAAGGACAAATGCCTTCCTCCTCAGTGGAAGAGGCAGAGCCTCTAGCTCACGAGATCTCGTAGTCACGGCCATCCGGCCGTGACGATAAGAGTTGGGTTTCTACAGCAGATACTGAGAGTCACGGTCAGCAGATGGGACAGAGTTGCCGGTCGTAGATGATGAGAGTTGCTACCAAAGGACAGTTAACATTGTCGGCAGCCTGGACACATGAGATGTGATTGCCCCGCAGATTGTGGATCCTGTGGCTTGGACATCACATTCCCCAACAAGAAAGGTGACGTAAGAGGATACAAAGACATTCCTCCACAAAGACAGGTATAGGCCGAGGGCTGGCCCGCCAGGAGCCACACAGCACCCCATTATTTCACAGCAGCCACGAGGCCGCAGAGTATGGGTAGAGGCAGAGGACGAGGCCCACAAAGTGGGACACTGGGGGTCCAGGGCGTATATCTACTGACACAATCAGCCGAGTCATCGATCAACCAGCTTATAAGGTAGTAATAGATGTTATCTCGCCTACGGGCTAGAGTGTTATTTGACTCCGTAGTTGCGATTCATTCATCACGCACGGGCCAGGATCGAGTCGGCTTAGGAGGTCGAGACCTTAGAGAGCCTGTATGTGAGTTCTCCCCTAAGGACTAGGGCGAGAATAGGGATGATATGTCGAGGTCATGAAATGAGATCCTGTGACTCTACTCACAAAGTGGACCCGAGGATTATGGACATGTCGAGTTCGATGTCATCCCGATTTACTAATACAAACTTCGTGGTCGCATCGATTGTGAGCGTAGGTGGGTTACCGCTTCATTAAGAAGACTAGTGACTGATGGTGCTCAGGGGACAAGCATGACATTTTTCCCCGCATGCATAATGAGTCCGTGTGTCGTGGATAAGAAGGGTTGGCTAGCGAGCCCAATTCTAGAGGACAGGGAGAGACCGAACTTAGATCTAAATTTTTGCGTATGCGAGTATGTGGATGTTTTTCCGTACGAAGCACTGGACTACTCCACTGTAGGGTAGTAGACTTTGGTATCGAGTTACACCCTGGTACTTCACCCATCTCTATGACTCCGCATAGGATGGCACCAGTTGAGTTGCAGGAACTCAAAGTCCAGTTACATGAGCTATTGGACAAGGGGTTCATTAGACCGAGCACTTCACCATGGGGAGTCTTGAAGTTCTATTTGCGAAGAAGAAGGGCAAGACCCTTCGACCGTGCATTGACTACAGATAGCTTGAATGGTTACGATCAAGAATCTGCACTCCATTACTGAGGATTGACGATTTGTTTGATCACTTAGAGGAGCGAGTCTACCCAAAATAGACCTTCGTGACTGCTACCACTGGGCCTCGAGAATTGTGGATACAGATATACCTAAGACAGCTGCCAGGACGCAAGTACGGGCACTTTGAGTTTACGGTGATGCCCTTTCGGATTGACGAATGCGCCAGCAGCATTCATGGATCTCATGCAAAGGATATTTCAACCCTATTTAGATCAGTTTTTCTTAGTCTTCGTGGATCACATCTTGATCTACTCCCAGTCAAAGTGGGAGCATGAGTATCACTTGAGGATCGTTACAATTTGTCAGAGACCATCAACAGACGCTAAGTTCAAAGTAAGTGCGAGTTCCGGGGCCATCGAGGTGAGATTTTCGACACGTGGTGTCGCATCGAGTGTCGCCGACCCGTAGAAGGTCGAGGCAAAGTTGATGAGTTGGGAGAGGCCGAAGTCGGCCTTCAGATACGTAGTTTCTCGGGATTGGCTATAGGTATTACAGACATTCATCAGGATTTCTCCAAGATAGCAGCACCTATGACTAGGTTGACTCGGAAGGAGGTCAAGTTTGATTGGGATGACCGATGCGAGGAGGCATTCCAGGAGTTGAAGAGGAGACTTATTTCAGCTCCCATCTTGATAGTCCCGGACAAGGGACAGGGGTGGGGTACATAGTGGCCAGATGCCCGAGGCCTGATTGGGATGTGTTTCTTACGTACCGGATAGTAGTAGCTTGTTCCGCCAAATAAAGAATCACTTAGCACTACTCCCACACATGACATTTGAGTCAAGCGGCCGCTGCCTTCGCCTTGAAGATTTAGCGCCACTACTTATATGGCAAGAGCTTTGAGGTGCACTACACCATAAAAGTCCGCGTATATTTTCACGTTATCAGACCTCAATATGAGGCAACGCAGATGGATGGAGTTCCTAGAGGGATTATGATTTCACTTCAGATTACCATCCCGTAAGGCAAATGGTGGCGATGCACTCAATGAAATCACGAGGGAGCATCGCTAGTATAGCTTCTGGGAGTGGCGGACGCCGATGACCGGTGGGACAAGCTGGGGCTACGCATGCGAAAGCACTAAGGGCACGTTTGGGGAGTTTAGTGGCTACACCGCCTCTCGTTAGCGAGTGGATTGAGTCCCGGAAGCAAGGTGACGCAAAGATAGTGTCCATCGTGGACCGGTACACAGTACGTGACGAGGGTCGGAACGCTCACGCAGATGGTAGTCTCGATATAGGGACGGGTAGTGGTTCCTCAGCTTGATCGATGAAGGAGGAGATTTCGTGGAGTTTCACTGCTTCTACTTGCCGCATAATCCGTGCGGGCACGAAGATGTACCGTGATCTTCGCACTATTTCGAGAGGATACAGACATTTAGACTGTCCTGACGATGTCTCACATGTCGCCAGGTTAAGTCCGAAAGCACCGTGGTCAGCAGGCTATCACCATCGAGGTATCGGCGGGAAGCCGGAGCACGCCACGATCGACTTTGGCGACCCACACACCTTAATACAAACAGGCTACGACGCCAGACGTGGGTGATAGTAACCGGCCACGGTCGGTGACATTTTCTAGCCGTAAGCATGACCTTCGCCTCGAGATTCCGCCATTGTACATTCGAGAGATATCCCGCCACATGGAGTACCGTGATCCATAGTGCCTGGATAGGGACCCGAGGTTCACTGCACTTTTGGAAGAGTTTCCAAAGGCTATGGGAACACCTACCGACTATGCGAGCACAAATAGCTCCACCCCCGTACGTGATGGTCACCGAGAGGACTATACAAGTATTAGAGGACATGCTACGAGCATAAGGTCCCGGATCATAAGGCCGCTCGGGAGGAGCATTTCGCCTTAGGACCACATAACAATAGCTTATCGCGAGTATAGCCGTGATGGCAATCAGAGGAGGCAATCAGATGGGAGGCCATGCAGTCACCATTATGTTTGGACTCGAGGTGGGAGAGAGCCCATCACCGGTCCCGATTTTATTAGGAGACACCTCCGAAGGTGAGCCCGATACGACAAATGCCTTCTCCTCACTTCCGCCCGCAGCCTGGGCGAGTTGGCGCGGATATGCGACGCGGACCCCAGAGTTTGAGGTTGGAGATCACGCCTTCAAGGTGATGCCTAAGAGGAGGGTCGTTCTAGCGTGGAAGCTAACATCGAGGTTCGTTCATTGGACCCTTCGAGATACTCGAGAGGGTAGGAACGCCATGCACCGGGACACGCAAAGCACTACCAAAGATGTCGTGTCCACGAGGTGTTTCACGCCCATGCTCCTGAACATACCCGCATCCAAATTTCATGTGGTGGATCGATTGAGGTTGACACGATGGACCCTCAAGGAGGGACCAGCAGTATCATGATAGTCGTGATCAGGTTTGCACGCAAAGACCGTGAGGCTAGTGTCGTTAGCGGCACCACTATGGAGTGAGTGAGTCCACGCGGGGAGAACGAGACACGATGCGCACCTATCCTTCTTGTTTAGGGGGATGAAGGTACGGGTTTAGTCGCTTAAGATTTAATGATCGCTTACATGCATAGAATGCATCGCTAGCCATGCATGTGATTGATTGTAATTGTCCCGAATTTGTGACGAAATTTTTAAGGAGGGGAGAATGTAAGACCCGTTCCAATTATCTGAAAAAGGGCAAAATCGTAATTTCGGTTATGAAATTGTTAATTTCGGTCAAAAATCCGTAATTTATTCTCTAGATCTTGGATGATGAAACGGATTTCACCGTTGGAATCTTCTCGTGAAATCTAGCTAGCTCGTAAAATTTCGTCAAATTCCGAGACAGTCGGAGTTGACACGTTTTTCGAGGCATCGCGGTTCGGGTGCCGTAAAACGATTTTCGATTCAACGAAAGTCACATATAACATGTACTCATATGCCATAAGTGACATGAGTAGAGAAATGATGAAAATGGACGGCCGAGATAGTGCCGAATGTCAAAACTAAGAAAAGAATAACATAGGCGTCATTTTGAAATTTGAATTAAGTCACTAAATGACAAAATGTTGTACAGTGTCTTCTTCTCCAATTAAAACAAGAAAAAACGCTGGGATCGTAAATTTGATGCAAGGTTCCGTTTGGGAGATTTTAAGAGAGAGAGAGAACACTTCTCTCTAGAAATATGCACGATCCAACCGTCGGCGGTCTCCGGGACAAGAAGGAGAACTGCTCTACGCGGAGAGGGCTTCAAGGTAAGTACTGATTTATGTGAGTTTCAACCCGAAGGTAGGGGTTTCCTTTACTTATGCTTTACTGCTAAGTACATTGTAAATGTTTGAGCTCTAATGAGGCCGTGAGGGGTTGCTTGATCGTCCCAAACCCAATCGAATTGATAGGAATTTTTGAAATCCAAATATAGCAGCCGTGACTGCCACGGCTGATTTGGGTGGTTGGATGTTGCAATTAAGTAATAAATTATGTATTGATTGTAATGAGGCCGGAAATGGCCGTGAAATGCGGGTTCACAAAGTGAACCGAGGAATGGAGTAGTTTGAAACCGTAAAACCTGTGGGTTTTACCGCTCATAGGAATAGTGACACGCTATGGGATATGTGTTTATCGAGTGATTCAAGTGGAATTGCTCGTGTATGATCATTAGCCCAAGGGAGCTAATAATTTTGAGTATGAATCTGATTTATTTCATGACATGATTGTGTAATTGGATATTATGTGGATATGTAGGCTTACATATTTGCATGTGATTAGACCAGATAGGAATTGGGCATACATGTATTCCATATGCACCGGAACATCCTAGACTATAGGAGTTAGTGCATGAGATGAGTCTAGAGAAATGGTCTCGAGAGTAGTCTAAAATATTAATTCACATCGGAGGGTAGTCCAAATGAAAAATATCAATTGCTCCGAGCGACCCAAATTGATATTCACTCCGAGGGTAGTCCACAAAACAACAATATAATAATTTGGAGCGGCTCCACCTGATATATTCATCGGAGGGTTGTCCACAAACTAACAAAACAATAATTCCCTGTATACGAGGCTTAGTGAGTGTGAGAGAGTTTGAGGACTCTGGATCAGTTTTCTCATGTAGACATTCAAGTAGGATCATGCATTTGTTGAATGTATGTTTATTTTGGAACATTGCACTGCACTTAAAGGGCAGAGTCACTTAGTGGTGATTCCACTCATCGAAGATTAGTCACCTCGTCGAGGGATATTATTTTACGGTGTGTATAGGGAGCTGCATGACTCGCCGTCCCTAGAGACCGAGGATTGTAAAGAGTTTCAGTTGTGGCTTTGGTTCCCGATTTACATGTATTAGAACTCTATAAGCTCGATATATGTCAGAGCAAGAGCAAACATATTAACTCTTGTAACTATTGGGTATATAGTTGGATTCATAGTTGGTATGTATATTGAGTATTGTTTATGGGCCCAAGTGGCCGTATTACTCATGTGATTGGATATATTGGATTATATTGCACTGTTTGGGACAGGATATGCAGGTGTTGTAGTTAGGTAGAGCTCCCGTACAGCTGAGACTCACTCGGAGCATTCAAGAATGTCATAGGGTTACCCGACATCCACGAGTATTCCGCGGTTGATTCGTAGTCAACGGACTTCTTGGGGAATGGGGCGTCAGCCTGGGGCCTCAAGGTGATACCTCGCTTTGACACCCCACTCCAAGCCGGTCGGGGCGCATCAAGGTTCTCCACCTCATTCTTGAAATGTTGAAACATTTCAATGCCTCATATTTACTTCAAGAAGTAAACATAACAATATCTTGTGCAATCATCAGTTAATGTAAGAAAATATTTCTACCACTGCGCTTGAATAAATTTCCAAATCACGTATATCTGGAATGTATTAATTTATAGTCACTACTTTCGCCTTGATTGGAAAGAAGTTCTTGTAAGTTTAGATTCCACACAAATCTCACATTTATGATTTGGATCTATTTTAAATTTAGGCAAACATTCCATTTAATTAATCTACGCAATGTATCATAATAACATGTCCTAGTCTACCATGCCACACATTTGAAGATTCAAGCATATAAGGCATAAAACGTGTTCTTATTATTGATATTCTTAATGAGGTACAACAATTCATTACATTCTACTTTGAAGAGCCCATTGCTCATGTACCCTTCCACATACATCCCATTTTTGTGAGGATGAAGTTGTCTAAGACAAACACCAACTTGAAGCCCTTCTTACTCAACAATGATCCAGACACTAGATTCTTTCGAATTTCTGGCACATGCAAATACATCAGAGGGCCCTCGGGTCCGATGTCACCCCAATACTACCTTCCCTAGCCTTCAACCTTGAAGAAGAGGCTGCCCTATAAAGAGTCAGTTCTCCATTATCTATGGTTTGATATGATGAGAACATCTTCTTGTCTCTGAGCAAACATGATGAGTAAATTTCCCGTGTCCACTCCACCATTCCTCGTATCACGCCAATGAAGTTCACTCATTCCTCATGCACACATAGCACTTGCCTTGGAACCTTTTCGTAAGACCTTGCTTAGGACCGTTGCCGCTGTGCTTCCTCTTCTTGTTATTGTGGGAGGTCTACCCTTGTTCCACAACATTGGCCTTAGATTCTATGAAGCCCTTGCCTGCCTTCTTCTTAGATGCACAGTTGTCTTCCTCTATTCTCAGCCTCACTATCAAGTCTTCAGGTCTCATTTCCTTCCGCTTATGCTTTAGGTAATTCTTGAATTCTTTCCATAGTGGTGGAAATTTTTCAATAATTGAAACCACTTGGAAGGATTCACTGAGAGACATCCCTTCTGCATGTATGTCATGTAGAATCACTAGAGATCTTAATCTACCATCACCGGCCTTGGAATCACATCCCAGAAGTCTAGGAATTTTCCCACTACAAACTTCGAAGCCCTCGTATCCCTCAATCTTGTACTTTTGGCCCAAGGATTCTACAGCTTCTCTTGCAAGATTAAAGGCACAATACACATTTATATAGTGTGTTGTTCGCATCTATCTGTGAGGTAGAAGGCACACAAGAAATCAACATGCTTCCATGCCCACGGGCGGCAAACTAATTTCTGCCTATTAGCTTCGTTTCTTCCTTCACGCAGAGCATCCTCTTGAAGGAAACGAGCCAAATTCAAGGTGATTAGGTAGAACAACATCTTTGTTACCACCTTTGAATTTATCCCATTAAATTTTTCCGCTTTTCCATGACTCATTACCATTGGCGCCATAATGTGCGTTGAGGAGGCATCACTCACAATGGGGGTAGAATCAATAGTCATTCTTAATGGAACTCACCTGCTTTCTAGAAACAAAGATATTAAATTATAAATGATCAGCTAAATGTTGAATAAAACCGCTTTTGAATAAAGGTGGCTACCGTTTCATTAAATGCATCATAAAAATTAAATAAATGTGACTTAGCCAAATTATGAGCACAAATAAATGTTTTTGCAGAATGCAGGATCTAAAAATTAGCGAAATATAGCCCCGAAAGTAAACAAATAAAATATATTACAACCAAACAGATTTTTGTTTTGCAGAAATGATCAATAAAATAATATTAAAATTGATATGTAAACTGATATCAGAACCGAATTATGTTAAGTAAAACTGATATATAAACTGATATATCAACTTATATATGCAAACTATGGTAAAGGCGCCGCTTATATGTAAGAACAAAACACAATGCGCAAAATGCGCGTTGTATTCCGTAATCGTAGTTCAAATCTATAAATAAATGCGAAACTAGCAGTCGCTTCTATAGTCCGTAACTGCATCGATGTCTATAAAACGCATCGATATCTATATAAAAAATAACATAAATGTAACGTTTTGCAAACAAAAAAAATTGCAAAGAAAACCAAAGGCGCTGCTCAGAAGTCTAAACAAAGACTGATGTCTATAAAACGCATATTGATATCTATTAAATAAACCATAAACAAAATGTTTTGAAAGTAAACAAAAATTGCGTTAAAACCAAGCAAGAAATGTAGTTAACGTCGTATGCGTGATTATGTAAAACTAAAAAAAAAAAAAAAAAAAAACTACTTGTCTTGGCATTGTTAGTATCACTACAAATACGAATGAACGGAATGTAAGATGACGATAAAACGCGAAGGAAAACAATTTGCTTAAAGATCAAAATAAAAATTAAAGCATCGCCATAGGAAACCGTAAAGTAATCGAACCTCGTTTATGTATCAAGTCTCAGGTTGGATACCTTCTTAAGACAAGTATTGCCTCGCAAAGGGTGCTTCGGTGAATAATGGCAATAATTGTCTCTTAGGATGAAATGATCTCCCAACAATTAGAAAGCACTTCCTTTGTTGGCTGTCGAACCGAACTGTGCAGAACTCAGTTTGTCTCTTAAACGTATGAAATGAAATGAATGAATGAATATGTATCTATGTATGTTAAAATGAGATAAAGTGTGGCCTTATATAGATTTACTCATGACTGCTCGCATACCATGAAGCTGGAAGGGTCGTGGTTCTGCTTTGCTCATGGCAATGCATTACGCCGCGTTTGGTCGAGAAGACGTATCACCAATGGTACCTACGCTTGTCTCAAAACGACAAATAGCTTTGATGCCAAATGCAGCTTGCTTAGCCCGAACCCGAACCCAAACCCGACTCGGTGGTGGCACGCGCGCATGCGCGAATCAAGTACTTCAGCCTAGGGTCCTCCCCTTCCACAAACTCGGAGTGCCCCTTGAGGCCCAAACCCAACTCAGCAAGGTGGGTGGTATACCCTTTAAAAGTCTCGTTCTATCCGACGCTGACACAAGCTTTTCCAATGCCTTAAACCTTGGGCTTACTTCATTTTCATGGTGATGTTTGAGGCAATTTTAATTCACCTCTAATGGTTTTGAGCAACTCAATATATAATCTTCATCTCCTCGTGGAGGAGAACATATTCCTATGTGGACCCACCGAAAAAGCTTTGTGGGACCCATTATAATTTTAGCTCAAAAATAGCTAAATTATTGTACTCAAACCCATTTTTTCAACACAAGGCAATTTGATCAAGTAAACAAAAAAAGGATTATAAGTAAAAACCCAAATTTTTTATTTTTTTTAAATATAAACTTCAGCTTTGAAAATAAGTATGAAATTATTGACTTTTTCAAAGTTTAATTATAATTAAAGTATAATAAAGATCATTTTTTTCTCTTCGTTTTTCTTAGTACTTTTTTTTAAACTAATGACCCTTTCGAAGCTGCATGGGGTTGTGATTTGGAAGGATCCAGGATATTTTCTTCAAATCCACTTTTCTTTTAAAATACCAAATGTTTGTTTAAGTTCTAAGAATTATATTTAAAAATTTTATTCTTGGAGCAGCATGTGTAACGTATTTAGAGTTGGAAAACAGGCTAATTCGGCCCATTTTTATTCGGGATAGTTTTTTGCTAGGCCATCTCGACTCTACATATATTACTGGTTAAAATTGGTTAAAATGAGCCAAAATATTTTTAAAAAATTAAATACGACTTTCTTAATTTTATCCAAGGATGAAAATATTGGATTTTGGATCGATATATTTGGGTATTTCATTTTACAAATATATCTATGAGATCAGAATATTTTTGCATAAACACGATAATTAAAATTATTCAAAATTAAGAATATATTTATTACATATCAAAATTGTTTTGAAAGCATAGATAATGATAATACCAATCTATTTGATTTTTTTGACATTCTTTTACTATATTTAAATTTTAATAAAAATTAAATTATTTATTAAAATGTATTTAATTAAGAAATAAATTATTTTTTATATGATTTATAAAAATATTGTATTCAATAGTTTTTTTGAAATTTGCAATTGTAATAACAACGTAGAATACCATATTTTTATATATTTATTAAAACCCTAAAAAAATTATAAATTTTCAAAATGGAAAATGATAATAATCATAATAAATTGCCATAATGGTTTAGGAAGCTTATAAAATTCTCTAAATCTCTGATGATGAAACAAACTCAAGGCCAAGTAAATTCTGCCTCAGGGAAATCTAATGACTCAAAAAAGTTTGTTTAATTATGAGACACCGAAATTCTTCCTCCGACTCGGATGATGTTACCATTGACTCCTGTGGAACGAGATTTTTAATAAAATCTTGACACGTGAATGGTTTGGCTGCCCATTTAAATAAAGTGAATTAAAAGAAATAAATTGTTTCGGGTAGAAATAAACTGGTCGAAGCAATATGAATCATGTATCTATAATAATAATAATAATAATAATAATAATTAATTAATTAATTAATTAATTAAATAAATAAATAAAGATAAAAAGCCAAAAAGGGGGACTATATAGGGGGAGAAAGGGAGAGTAAGAGAGAGAAATTTTTATTTTTTTTCTTTCTTTTGCTTCTCTCTAATATATAATTAAATCGATTATAGTTTTACAAAGTGCATAAAGTTGATCCACGCAACGAGCCACATGTTGGTACCAAAGTTTGAGTTTCACAAACTCCACGAGATAGGACTTTTCCTACTTGATTCTTTCTACCCTAAAGGTCATTTAATGGCTTTGAGTTTTCTTTAGAGGCCGTGAGTTGTCGGGTGAATTTCGGGCCCCAAATTTTTTGGACTAAGTGTAGGAATTTTTATGAATTTTTTGGACTATTTTTAACATCCTGAATTTCGACCGTTTTTATACAGCTTATGGCGAATTTTTTGAGATCAAGTTGACAATTCCGCATTTCAAATTTTCGGGACTGTTGGGGTAGTCTCTGATCGAGTCTGGTTTATTTGATCCCAGACCGATGTTCAGTTTTTGGTGTGTGTCAGCATCTCTGACGAACCGTGAAGGGACCAAGAGGTGCCATGTTTTATGTGGTTCCGAGATTTGGTCCATTTTGTGTGTTATTGTTGTAAAATATTAAATAACATGTTGTTGTGTGTAAAAATCATGTTAATATACGCTATTTGATGTATTAACATGGATTGCATATGGAATTATATGTAAAAATTATAATTGTTCATGGTGGTATTAATGTTTCATGTAGCACTCATATATACATGTAATATGAAGTGAAAATGTATTGGCATTATATATTTCATATGCATGGTCACATCGTTGTCGAGTCGGGTGTGTACATGGAACTCGTTATTCACTATTCTTAGAATGTGTGGTGAGCTCAAATAGGACAACGCCTAAAATTGAGACTCACGGTCAGTAAAACAATAAAAATAAATCATGTGTTTGGTGAAGCAAGACGCGTATCCCAGGTGAAAGATGACCCAAGTTTTATTCTCTTGGTCGACATATGTATCCAAACATGAAAGCTCCAAAGTGTCTAAACCCAAATTTTATTCTTGGTCGTGATATGGATCCGATGAAAGCTCATGAACCCATATGCTGCTGGTTACCCGCAGAGACTCGAAATTTGCAACCCAAATAATCACACGGGATTTGATAAATTAAAGTTTGAGGGTAGTCCAATGGTTTAGTTACCGTGAAACACTAATGACTGGTTTTTCACACTCTAGCGCTTGTGTGAGGAGTCGACGGGGACTCAGGTCATGGGCATGGCGAGTCTCATCTCACGTGATGACACTTAACATTCCATATAGGATTACATTATTTACTTTAATATATTTTTGATGTTTTATGTACGCCATTTCATGTGCATTTAGCGAGGAGTACCTATATAGGAGAATTTTTCTATCATGCTTGCTCACTCCCGTTGTGGGACCCTTTCGTGCACTGGGGGTGTACAAGGAGATGACGCTCCGACGAGGCCGTGATTATGAAGAAGGTCGACATGTGGCCTTGATGTATGTAAAAAGAATTGTACTGAATTCTTTTGACTATTGTATAAAATAGCTCCGTATGTACTATGGTAAGAGGGTCGTGGATCGGACTTATGGACCGGTCATTAATCGTTAAATTTCATACTTTTAATTTAAATATGACTGAACGGGTCCCTTAAAGAAACGTATTGAGGTGGTGTGTCGGTAAACTATATTAGAACAAGCTAGTTTTATTATATGTTCTATATAAGAGTGTTGGAAATAAACTCTATGGATTATCATATATGTGTTGTATGTTGGGTGGTGAGCTCGGAACAAAGGAGACTCTACTCGATTTTTTGTGGAAATATGGATCCCAATAAATGGGACACAACCATGTGGTATCGGGTAACCCGAAATCCACAGGAATTCCTTAGGTTGACGGGTTGTCAACGGGACCCCCGAATTTGGGGTGTCACAGTATGGTATCAGAGCTTAGGTAAACGATTACCTAGGGAGCTCGAATGTGAGTATCCACAAGTAATTCTTAAAATAAGAACAACTTAGTAACAAAATTTAGGTATACGAATACCTCGGGGTCTGCACTCATGCATTGTCAGGTGTCATGCGGTTTTCAGGCTTAACATGTTGTGTGATATGTGTGGTGATTTGCACAAATAATATACATGGTAGATTGTATATGGAACACTAGGGTTAGAAAACATAACCTTAGGGGTTCGAAAAACAAAATGAACATGACAGTTCGGGAACTAATTTGTATTAGTAGTTGCCATTATGCACCACTAAGGAAAAATGGATGAACGGTGTGGTTCATGATGTTAAAGTCTATTAGTGGTTGGCACGTACACTATAGGTAGACTGAGATAGAAATTTGAGAACTCTATTGCTATCTGATATGTGTAGATGGCTAGCAGAGGAAGAGGACGCCGAGGCTGTAGGCGGAGTAATAACCAACGACCACCGGCTTTGGACTAACAGACCTACATAAAGGCTATTGTTGCTGCGACTACTACCCTAATGCAAGCAAGTGTTGTTGCTACCACCATCGCACAAGCTGGTGCAATTGGGAACCAAAGGGGGTCAAGTAACCTCTAGAGGTTCGAGGCACATGATCCTCCAGCCCTCAAGGGAGGAGGAGAGCCAATGGTGGCGGGTCATTGTTTTCGAATTAGTCGAAGTGATACGGGCGCTTAGTGCTAAGAGAAATGAGAATCAATCTCTTCTAGCTTTTCTTTCCTGTGGAAGTTAAGCATAAGACTTCGCTTCATATAGATTTGTGATTGTAATGCAGCCTATCGTGGCCAAGGCCAAACCAGGACTTCTAGTCAGTCAAGGCAGATGATATGTTATTACTGCTAACAACCTGGACATATGAAGAGGGATTGCCCTCAAAGGTGGGGATCCCAAAATTATGGGACAACATAATCCCAATCATCAATGGGATAAGCGCGGACAAGGTTTGTTCCTTCTCACCTAGCCATGAAAGCATAGGACCAAAGAGATTTAGCCTTAAGGTTACATAGGCTTAATTTCGCTACATGGATAGGCTAGAGAAGCAGTATGGGTCGAGGTAGGGGCCAAGACTTCTAGGCCAGTAATTCAGGGACCTAGGGGCGATTCTACATTGTGGTACCGCAAACTAGTCATAGATCACCAATAAGCCGTGGCACGTTCCGCCTCACAAGAGTGTTTCGTTTTAAATTTGATGCATCATATCTCAAGGCTTATTGTTGCATAATGAGAAAAGTTTGGGCTCTGATGAAACCTTGAAAAGCCGTTATGTGAATCTCCCCTAGGAACTAGGTGAGGCCTGGCCATATATAAGCAGGAAATGTGAGTCGAGATCTGTGATCTACCATCGTGGACCCGAGGGTCATGGGCGATATCTGAGTTTGAGGTCATCCTTAGGATGGACTAGTTGACGACCCATAGAGTCGTCATTGATTGTGATCGTAGGTGGGTTACCGCCTACACACAGGATGTTATTGTGTTACGTTTCAGAGGGAGAAGCATGATGCTTTACCCTAGACCGTGCACGACTCTAGATGGAGTGGACAGTTAATGGGTTGGCTAGTAAGCCTTACCCTGGAGGACGAGGTGAGACAGGAATTGGATCTACCTCGGTTAGTTTGCGAGTATGAGGATGTTTTTCCGGATGAGCTACCGGGATTACCTCTGCGCAGGGATGTGGACTTTATCATTGAGTTACACCCCGGTACGTAGCCCATTTCTATGACTCCTCATAGGATGGCACTGGTGGAGTTGTAGGAACTCGAGGTCCAACTGTAAGAATTGTTGGACAAGGGTTTTATTAGACCGAGCACTTCACCTTGGAGCACTCCAGTTCTGTTTACTAGGAAAGAGGTAAAAATATTCAAGTTGAATGACTTGTGTGAGAAGGCATTCCAGGAATTGAAAATGAGGATTACTACAGCTCTTATTCTCGAAGAACTCCTAATGTGGACAAAGGTACACGGCAGACCGTGATGCCTCTAAGGACGGATTGGATGCTCTTTGATGCAATTCGAGAGGGTCAGGCTTTTAAGGGTTCCATATAGCCTAAAGAATCATGAGTAGAATTACCCTACACATGATCTCGAGTTGGCGGCCATAGTCTTTGCCTTAAAGATTTGGCGCCTACTATCTGTATGGTGAGCAGTTTGAGGTATTTTCTGCACCACAAGAGCCGAGATATATCTTTACACAAATGGACCAACATGAGGCAACGCAGATGTGGATGGAGACCGAGGATGCACTCACTTTGCATTACCATCCTAGTAAGGCAAATGTAGTGGCCGAAAGCTTAATCTGGAAGTCACGGGAGTACTAGCTAATGTAGCCTGGGAGCGGCGTATGCCCTGAGTGCTAGGAGTTTAGCTACAGCCATCCCCATCGAAGGTGGTGATTGAGTCCCCAGTGACGTGGACGCAAAGATATCGGCCCACCAAGGATCGAGTACCGCCGTGCATGGGTGATTTAATGCTAGCCATCCTACGATGGTAGCGTCTTTGTATAGGGACGGTCAGGGTTCCCAAAATGACCGACGAAGAGAGAGATCCTCAGGAGTTTCATTACCTTTACGACAGATCCAGTCGCACAAAGATGTACCAAGATCTTCGTCGCTAGTATTATTGGAGCGGGATGAAGTGACACGTTGGAGATTTTGTTCGATGGTGCCTCACGTGTCAAGCAAGCTGAACACTGGTCAGCCCACTCCACCATTAGAGAGGTGAGTTAGTGGAAGTGGGAGCATGTCACTGGCGGATTTTGTGACCCATCATTGCACACATCGAGGCATGATGTCGATAGCGTTATGGGATCGACTCACTAAGTCAAGACACTTCTAGCAAGCATGATGACCTTCAATAATCGGGAGGAATTTTGCTGTCATTGTATATATTTGTGAGATTGTCCAGTTTAGATGGAGTAAATAATCTCTATCCATTCGACAGGATCCCAGATTTACTACATTAATTTTCGTAAAGAGCTTCCAAAGGCCATGGGGACACGCTAATGATGAGCACGATTTCATTCTTAGACAAGGGTCAAATAAGAGGATCCATTTTAGAGGACATGTTGCGTGCATGTGTCCTGGATCTCAAGGGTAGCTAAGAGGAGCATTTACCCTTAGTGGAATTCACCTACAACAACAGTTATCAGGAGAGTATTGATTAGTGCCCAAAAAGTGCTATTTTGAGCCCTATTCAAGATAGGTTTTGAGTGCTTTTTGCGCACTAATCATATGAATTAAGCCAATTGTCAGCATGTCCACTTAGTGTTTTGATTTGTTTTAGATTGTTTTGATAGTTTTGTGTTTGGTGAACTTCAAATGTATTGTGTTTCGCTTCTTATCATGCTCGAATGGGCGAGAACTCGATGATTTCACCGAAATATAATGAAATGTCAAGATGCAAAGAAGAATCAAGGCAAAGTGATAAATAAAAACGCAGAGGTGGATGCAAGAGTAAAACAGGAGGCCGTGGATTTTCGCATGACGCAAAATTTCGCAGATCGCGGTAATGAAGCCTAGCTTAAATTTTCATGGCGTGAAAATTTCACTAGGTTAGCGAATTCGCTATTAGCTAAATTTCACAATAGTTAAAATTATCAGAGCTAAAGCTTAAATTTTCCATTTTCGCTATTCGTAGAATTTCCTCGCTAGGCTAGCGAATTCGCTAGTTAGCTAATTTTCGCTTAGCTAGCTAACGCTGCTAGTTATTAACGCTGAATATTACTGGCTATGTTAGCGAAATTTGCCGCATTAAGTAAATTGCTCAGCCCATGATTTTGGTATTTTTGGTTCTAAACGACCACGTTTTGATTAATTACCATTGCCTTATGTGTAATTTCATATTTTAGGCATTTTTGTATTTTCACACTTTGGGATTGGCTATATAAGCCCCCTCAACTTTGTAACCCTAAGTAACTTTTCCATTAATACAGTTTCCCGCAGCTTTTCATTTTAGGTTTACTTTGCTCTCTTCTCTCTCCTCTTTCTCTCATTTTCACAAGAACACCCCCTCGAGATGACAACTCAAGGATGTCTGCCTCAGCTTGAAGATGAGGGTTGCTAGCTTGGTTTTGGGGTCAAGCAGGTTGTCCTCATGCTTTGAATGTTACAGTACAAAGATTTATGGTTCTCAACTTTCCAAACTAGGTTTAATGCCATTTAATGTCTTTCCTTCGTCAATACTTGTCATGCTTTTAGTGGTTCAAAGGTATTCTTAATGGTAGATGCACCGATATCCTTAGATGTCATTTACGAGCCATTGAAATGAGGTTAAATGCTAGGGTTTCAAACTCGAATGGGACTCGATGTTTATATTTGGTTTTACTCAAATAGAGTGGTTCTAGGTTAGGTTTTATAGATAAACAAAGATCCTGGCTTTGGTTGACTCATATGTCATTTGCCTTAATGCGAGAATGAACCGAGACATTTTAGTTAATCAAAGATTAAGAGTGGACTCAACAAATATCATATTTACTCGCATTGCACATAATGAACGAAAACAAAACAACCTCAATCGCTAAATAACTGAACTGACAAACTGAAAACAAAGCCTCACCATTTTCAAACACCGATGCAAATCATTTGTGGATGAAACCCCTCCCCGTGGTTCGACTTAGATCATTATAATCGCAAGAGTTTGACTACGGCAGTAGGAGGAACATAGGGAACAAATATTTGATCTCGCCACCCTACCGTGGCAATTTAATCAAGTATTCAGATAGCACCCTATGAGGCCTTATATGGGAGGCCATGTCGATCACCGATCTGTTGGACAGAGATGGGAGAGCGTTCCATCACTGGTCCTGATCTTATTAGAGACATCTCTGAGAATGTGGATTTGATTCGAAAGCACCTTCTACGACTAAAGCAACAAGAGCTACATCGACAGTATCACAATGACCCTCTAGAGTTCGAGGTGGGTGATCAAGTCTTCTTGAAAGTGATACCTAAAAGAGGAGTGGTCAGATTCGACAAGCGAGGGAAGCTAGCGCTGATGAGTCCAAAAACTCATTAGATTTTTAATCCATTTTTCTGAGTTTATAATGAGAATAATGATGAATTGTTTGCAGAAAACTGATAATTGACTCAAATTCCAATTCTGCGTGAAATATGTTAAAATCAAATTTTAGCAAAATCATAAAAATCAGCCTGCAGCAGAATTGAAGTCAAAACTGGAATTTAAGTCGCGATGAAGAGTGCCTTCAATTTCCAAGTCACGACAAAGAACAAATTTGGCTTTGAAGAAGAAAACTCGAAGAATGAACAAGGGAAGTCGTGACTAAGAAAGAAGTGAGACAAAGAACAATTTGGTCGAGATTAAAAGAAGCAAACCCAATGAAGAAGTCTATGTTATGACATCATTAAGTATGTCGCGACACCAAAAGAGATAAATGATGTCGATACTCACCATGAGGTCGCTGACAAGGAGTCTGTTTACAAAGCCACAAGAACAACCTTCTCAAGTAAAAGAAGTCGCAACTAATTTGAAAGAAAGGACTTGATGTCGACCTTGACAGTAATGAAGAATAACACCAAGGTCGCAAATGTAAATTCCAAATCGATCACCAAGAATTAATGAAGAAGGTATTACGATGTCGCTGACACCACTTCGAGGTCGCTATAAAATTGAAAGCTTAAGCAAGAGGACATCGAGGTCGCGACACCGAACAGAAGCCATGATAAAGATTTTCAAAGAGACTGAACATAGAGGTCGCGACAGTTAGAACAGATAGAGACATCAAACACTGAATCAGAAGATGTCGCGACGTCCTTCAGTGGTCGCGACATCAATTACAAAGAAAGAAGGTCGCGACGTCCTTCAGCGGTCGCGACATCAGCTGCAAAGAATAGAGGTCGCGACATCAGATCCAAGAGATGCTGAAGACAAGTCACGACAAAATAAAAGCTTCAGCGACATCAAAAGAGCTCATAAGTATAACATTGAAGTCACGACGTATGATTGAAGTCGCGACCTCAAAAGAGCTTACAATGAAGAAAGGTGAAGTCGCGACGTATGATTGAAGTCGCGACATCAAAACAGCTCATAAGCAGAACAGTGAAGTCGCAACGTATGATTGAAGTCGCGACATCAAAACAGCTCACATGCAGATAAGAGAAGTCGTGACAAGAAAGAGATCAATGACATCAGCCGGCGGTCGCGACGCACAAATGGAGTCACATGAACAAACAAATGGGCCAAGATTTTGAAACCCACACTAAGAGCATCGGGGTTAGGGCCCAACTCAACCTATAAATAAGCACGCAAAAGGAAAGTAAATTTCCATGCCTCGTATCAAGAAGCCCGGTAGCCGGCTGGGCCCGTGGTATTTTAATTTTCTTTTTCTTTTTTTCTTTGCTTTATTGCTATTTTAGATTAGATTTAAAAGTAGATTGTTATTTCATTTGAATTTCGGATCCGGATGTTAGTTGCTGAAGTTGAAGCCGAATGCAATGTTATTTTCTTTCAAATTATCGCCTCGGTCTCGCTTGAAGTCCAAACAAATTTTGGAATTCGAACTTCCGCTTCGAATTTACAGTAGTTCTTTTGATCAGGGAGCTACCGTTAGTGTAATGAAGTAATTTAGAAACCCAGCTTCCGTTGAATTTACTCTGTTGTTAGAATTTATCTTTTCTGCAAAAATTTATCAGAGTCTACTAAACTTCAGTCTCAAATCTTCTTGCTGGATTTGTTTATTGTTGTATCTGATCCAAATATTAGTGTCCTATACCTGTAATAGGATTGTTTCATGCTCTGATTTCCGGGAGGCCCTCTGAGTGACACAAAGAAGACATTCCTGAGAGTATTGAACAATCTCTCAAGGGTATGCAAACCTAATATTAGGGATCTAATGGGCTTTGTGAATTCTAATCGATAAATCTTCTTCTCACTTGAAACCGAGAATGAGTTGAATGACTTATCAATTAAAATGAGCAGAGAGTTCGCTCGATTCGGTCAACAAAGAAGTTCAATCCCGTGTTAGCAAGGATCTAATCAAGGAAAAATGAACTGTTCCAATTTTGAGGATGAGAAACCAATATAGTGTAAACCCATGCTTAGCCTATGTCTGTGGAGCTAAGGTCACAAATTCCATGTTCGGGTATGAAGTATTGAAAAAGAAAAACACCCACAACAAGGCAACTCAGACAGCAGTTATCTTAACTGTCTTCGAAAGAAAACAGGGAAGATTAGATGATGAAATGTGTCATGAGATCCACATGGCATTGTACCTTCTTCCTTGACCCGATTCTAAACTGAGGTTCATGAAGCCAAAAAGCACGGTGAGTTGTCTACAGAATTGATTTTTTCACTTTATTTTCAATGCTCCCTTCAAAACTAACCGATCATTTATTTCTTTAATTTTTTTATTTAGTTTAAGCATTATTTCACTTGTTCTTAGTTTGCATATCTTTATTCTTCATTATTTCCTAAAGGTTGCTAGGGATATATCAATTGCAAACTAGTCCAAATATAGAACTCGAGGTAGTCGTGGTAGTTGATTGAGAATTCTCGAGATCTCTATGGATCGATATCTAGACTTAAATCCATTCTTTATTACTTGTTCGAATTGCATAATTTGCAGAATCATGGATCAAAACCAAAAGAAATTTATCTACCATGAAACCGTTTTTTAATCAAAAGAGATAATTGCAAAGAAATATAAATAAAACAAGTTTCATGGCATTTATTGGTTGGGATTAGATACCCTTGGTAATAACGCTTATAAATTTAGGTTGATGTTTTGATTCATCACCACACACACTTACATGGTGGCAGAGAGATAGTCCAACAAGTTTTTGGCGCCGCTGTCAGATCGAAAGAATAAATAGGATCAATATTCGACGAAGAATGAAATAATTAATTGACATTTTAAGAAAATAACAAAATTAGTTTTCAAGCAGTTGACTACATTAGTCACTAATTCCAACAAGCCATGTTGAAAATATTTGTTAGTTTTGACTTAATCCTATTAATATGAGTATGCTTTTATTTCAGAGAACCTTTAATGTATAGGAAACAGTGGATCTAACCTGGATTCTAGAAAGTGTATTAATCGACCGAGTAGAATGCTCAGAGCTTAAGAAAGACAAAAAGAGTGTAAAACAGCTATGGCAAGAGAGACATGACCAAACAGAGAACAGAGGACAAGAAATTAATAATTTCCATTACCGACACAATGGAGGATTTTTGAGGCCTATTATTCAAGAAGAGTATTCCCGTAATCATACCCTACGTTGATGCAAACAATTCCTCAACTAAAGCCACTTTAATTACAAATGGTTCAAAGAACATCAGCCACTGGTCATCCCAATCGAAGACCCAAATGAGCACCTTGTGGTAAAGATTTCTTAGGATGGCTGCACATGTTGAAGCTTGGAATGGTGTGAGACCGTAGGTGATAAAACCACATCTTCCGATTTTCGAGAGGACATAGCAGCCACATGGTATGAATCATTTACCATATGGTTACGGTGATACTTGGGAAGAGTTGGTAGCTTACTTAGCGATTCTTTACCCCATCTCGCCCGGAGAGATAATTGTATTAACAAAGGGGAAGATGAGAGCCTGTATGTCGCTTGGGAAGATTCAAAAGATTGCTGAAGAGATGCCCAATGCATGGAATAGACTTGAAGACCCAGATGGATATAGTGTATCACGCTCTGAATGATACATCCAAGGGTATTATCGATGCTTCATGTTGTGGAGCATTCAAGCGAAAAAGTGCTGAAGAGGATAGAGATCTGATAGAGGACCTGGCAAAATGCAATATGAAAGCTCCATACGAGTTTCAAGAGGTAATGCGAGAGGAAAAGGGGTCATAAACTGAGCAAGATGACAGCCATGGAGGCTAAGTTCGATGCTATAATGCATAGGATGGACAAACAAGAGAGGAAGATGCACACTGCTCATGAAATAGAAGCAGTAGAAAGAGAATGAGGAAAGTGCTGATGTGCGACATAAGAGATTCTTATGGTCTTTGAGAGGTTAAGTGCGTGAGCAGGCAAAAAAGTTATCATTCAAGCCAAAATCCTAACCTACCCATACACACAATCCAACCTTTGGCGAGGAACCATGAATTTCTCATTTAATTGGAGGGGCATTACATGGCCCAAGGCAGGAACAGCATCCTCAGCAAGGATATCGACAACCACGAGGTTCCGGCGGCGGCGGCAAGGAGGTGAGGCATATGAATGCAGGTCGGAGGAGAACCCAACCATTTGAGGAACAATGCCATTTCATGGGGGGATAACAAGAGGCTATTACAATTCCATGAACGAAACTATCGACTTGGAAACTTTCAAGTACGATACCAGATATTTAGGAAGAATGCTATTACTTCCAGCGAAAAATCTAGAGACACAGAAATAGGGCAATTGGCCCTAAATATATAAATCGGAACAAAGGGAACATTCCTAGTGACACCCGAGAAGAACCCTAAAGGCGGCAATTCAATTGAGAATTAGGAAGGATTTGGCGACGAAAGACAGATAGAAAAGGAGAGACTAAGGCAGAGAAAGAAGAGACTAAAAAGAAAGAAGAGAAGAACAGCCTGATTGAACAGATGAAAGGAAGAAATGACCAGAAAAAGAAAGGAGTACCAGCTTATGCTCCTGCAGTGTCGTTCCCACAGAGACTTCAAAAGTCAAAAAGAGAATAACAGTTTTCTAAATTCTTGGATCTTTTCAAGAAAATAGAAATAAATATCCCATTCGCAGAGGTGATCAGTCAAATGCCTCTTTTGTACAGACTGTAAGGAGGTGCTGAGCAAGAAAAGAAAGATAGCTGAGGGAGGGATAGTTAGCTGAATGCTTCATGCGTGCCATTATCAACGAGCTCGGCCAAAGATGAAAGACCACAGCGAGTTTCACTAATCCACTGTTCTGCAGGGAAATGTGAGTTCGAAAGCTTTATGTGACTGCGGAGCAAGTATAAATTTGATGCCTCTATCGGTTGTGCGAGAGACTTAGTTGGGAACCCCAACAGCAATTACATTACGGATGGGCGATGGAACAATGGCGCGACCGGGCATTCTAGAAGATGTGCTCGTCGAGGTTGGAAATTCATTTTCCCGGTAGATTTGTTATCATGCGGATGGAGGAAGATCCTCCAGAAGTTCCTGTTGTTGGGAGAAGACCTTTCTTAACGGGAGCTGCCTTGATTGACGTACAAGGTGAAGCCCGACACTTTCGAGTTGGGAATGAAGCGTTGCATTTTAATATTAATAGAGTCTGGAGCATCCTAATGTAGAGGAACGGTTATCACATTTGTAAGCAATAGCCTTCTCAATGATGAAGTGAATTTTGATTGTATCATTCAAAACTCTATCAATGAAATTGGAGATGAATTTTCAATACCTTGAGCTTTGATTGTGAAAGTTACGCCTTGAAATTGTTTAATAATGAGAGAAGCAGTCAGTATAAATGAAAGCAGTCAAGATGAAGTGACGACCGAGACCACGAATGAGCTCATGGGCAGGAAACTAGTGCAGAAGGGTTAACATTGAAGGAGTTGCCCAGTCATTTGAAATATGAGTTTTTAGAGCCAGAAAAGAAAAAACCAGTTATCATATCAGGTACCTTGGCCGAAGGCGAGAAGAAAGAAGTTCTTTGGTAATTTTGAGAAAATCTGAGGAAGTGATTGCTTAGTCGATTGAAGATCTGAAGGTATCAGTCCCTCTGTTGTATGCACAAAATATTGCTGGAAGAGAATGCAAATACTTATGTTAAGCATCAAAGAGGCTGAACCGGTCATGAAAAGTTGTCGGAAAAGAAGTTACTGAAATGGTTAAATGCAAGTTTTATATATGCTATATCAGACAGTTCTTGGGTAAGCCCAGTACATGTGGTTCCACGAAAGGTAGATTCACTATAATCGATGAAAAGAATAGACTTATTCCTACAAGAAGCTGTAGCTGAGGATGGAGGGTTTGTATCGACTACAAAATTGAATCGCAGCCGGAAAGGATCATTTTCCCCTACCTTTCATCGATCAAATGCTTTGGATAGGTTGGCAGGACACCCTCATTTTTGTTTTCTTGATGGATACTCTAGATATAACCAAATAGCTATTGCACCTGAAGATCAGGAGAAAACCACTTTTACATGCCCATTTGGTACTTTTGCTTTTAGAAGAATGCCATTTGGACTGTGTAATGCTCCTGAGTACCTTCAAAGATGCATGATGTCTATATTTTCTGATCCTAACGAGAAGGATTATGGAGATCTTCATGGATGATTTTACGGTCATATGGATCGATTTTGAACAATGCTGCATAACTTGGGAATGATACTTCAAAGAGTGCAAAGACAAAAATCTAGCTCTGAATTGGGAAAATGCCATTTTATGGTTACAGAAGGGATTGTCTTGGGGCACATGGTTTCTGCAGCAAAGACTGAGTAGACCCGAGCAAAGGTTTCAATTATAAGAGACCTAATGCCACCCACTCTGATCAAAGGGAATCGGAAGTTTCTTAGGACATCTTTAGTTTGCTTTTTCATACCATGTGTGTGTATTCTTACCATTTCTTTTTATAGAAAGATTGTCAATTCTCAAAAATTGCTAGACCACTATGCAGATTGCTTGGGAAAGATAGTAAGTTTTATTTTGATGAATCTGCGAAAGCATTGGAAGAAATCAAATCAGACTAATGGGAGCTCCCATCATGGAAAACCATATTAGACGAGAGAATTTGAGATCATGTGTGATCATAGGTGATTTTGCAATGGGGTTGTATTAGAACGAAAGATGAAAAAGTGTTTCAAGGCCATCTACTATGCTATAAAACCTTTATTGAAGCCTGAAAATTACTCTACTACTGAAAGGAGATGCTGGCAATAGTGTTTACATCTGAAAAATTCAGGCCATATATTTGGGGGTCCCATGTTGTTATACACCTGCTTGATCATGCGACAATTAAATATTTAATGGCAAAGAAGGAAAGCAAAGCCAAGATTGATGGCGAGGTGTGTGTTGCAGGAATTTGATTTAGAAATTAAAGACAAGAAGGCGTGGCTTGATGTGATAGCTGATCACTTGTCAAGAGTAGAGGGAGCCTTGTACAAGAAGAAGGAAGAGAAATAGCAGAAAATTTTCCAGATGAGCAATTATTTCAGCTGTCACTCCAATCACCCTGGTATGCTGATATTGTGAACTTCTTAGCTTGTGGAATTATGCCACCAGAATTCAGCTACGTGAAAAAGTTAAGAACGGACGACGGAGTACTATATGCGGGATGATCCGTATTTGTTTAAAGGAGGCGTCTGATTATAAGGAGATGTACCGAAAGTGAGCAAAGCAGATTTTACTAAGATGTCATGCATCACCTTATGGAGGACACTTCTGGGGAGATAAGCGACCCCTGAGATTCTCAGAATTCGAGGATTTCTTGGCCCTCTGTTTGGGAGCTGTTTTGAATGGAGTAGTTATTGTGATCAATGCCAAGAATGGGAAATATCGACAAAATGCATGAGATGCCTGCAAAGGTATCATGGTGGTGCAATTGTTTGATGTATGGGGAATGGATTTCACGGGGCCTTTTCGGTTTCATTTGGAAATATATCGTACTCTAATTTGTGGATTATGTATCAAAATGGAGTAGAAAGCAATGACTTGTCCCCAGAATGATGCCAGCTGGTGTGGGAGTTTTTGAAGAAATATTCTTAAGCGGATTTGGGACACCCGAGAACTATAATTAGTGATGGAGGAAGCCATTTGCAAATAAGGTGTTTGGCCTTGACCTCGCCCAGGCGAGATATGGTATCGGAAACACGTTATGAGCAACTATCATCCTCAAACAAATGGGCAAGCTGAAATTTCAACGGAGAAATAAAGAAAGTGAAAAATTTGTGAGTTCTAGTAGGAAAGATTGGTCTTTGAAGCTTGATGATGCATTATGGGCATACAGAACTGCTTTTAAAACTCCCATTGGAATGTCCCCATACAGACTTGTCTTTGGAAAACCATGTCACCTCCCTCTTAAACTGGAATACAAAGCCATGTGGGCCCATCAACGAGTGAACCCCGATTTCAAAATTGCAAAGGGCTTCTCCAAGCTGAATGAAGCGGAAGAAGCGAAAGCGAAGCCTATGACAATGCTAGAATATACAAGAATGAAGACAAAGAAATGGCATGATCAAAGGATTCTGAGGAAGAGTTCGAAGCGAGGGGATCGAGGTCTTCTTGTTTAACTCAATTAAGATTATTTCCGGGAAGTGTTTGAAATCAAAATGGAGTGGACCATATATACGATGATGTCAGTACTATCTTTGGAGAGCGGTAACACTCGGGGCGTCTTGGGAAAAATTCAAAGTTAATGGGCAAAGTGAAACACTATCTCGACGGGGAGAAAGAAAGGAAGAACTCGATTTGGTGAATTGAGAGAGAAAACCGCATTAGTCCGGCTAAAGACTCAAAGCGGGCTGACTCATGGGAATAACCCATATAGATTTTTTAGTTTCTTTATATAGACTTCGAATTTTTTTTATTACGCATTTTTGAAAATTTTTTAGTTCTAGTCATGATTTGTTAGAAATTGCTAGGTTAGTACTAGATTAATTTAATTCTTTTCGGAATTGTTACAATATGCAGATGAAGAATCAAATGGCTCAGGCGAGAAGGAACAAACTCCAGGATTACTCCAGCACTTCACGGAGACGAACCTTTCGAAAAGGGAGTACTTTGCTCCTACATAATTCTGTGAAAATTAAATAGAATACATTTTTGAATTCTTTGTGTGGGAATGATTAAATGGATGCTAAGAATGTGCAAATTAATAAGTGAAAAGGCATGCGATCATCAAATTTAGGGCATGTCACGAGACTAGGTCGCGACCCAGTTTTATGTCGTGACGAGTTAGTCATGACTTAGTCGATCTTGAAGGAAGAACAAGGGCCTGGTCGTGACCAGATTTTATCGCTGACGAAATTGAGGTCGCGACGGAGACATTTAATTCGCGACAAGAACAATTCCTTCAAAGAGTGGTGAGGGTCGCGACAACTAATAATGTAAAATACGATGTCGCGGCTGATGATAACTTGTCCTCCCACAGTTTACTTATGTCGCGACAAACAAGAATAAGTCGCAACATAAGAGAAAAGTATGTCAGCTGGGCAATTTTTAATTTTGCCCTAAATTTAATGACAGCACGCAATTGCAGCCTGAAATTAAAGTCGCGACAAGCACAAATAAATGAAGTAATAAAGAGCCCAGGGCAATAATCAAATAATGGAGATGCTCAGTTCAATTCAGAAGAGTATGGAAGAAAGAGAAGGGCAATGGAACCTCCAGCAAAAATTCAGAGAAGAGGTTTATGAAAAAGAATTGAAGAGAAGGGATCAACAATGGGAAGAAGAGATGAGGCAGAGAAGAGAGAAGAAACTATATGAAGCTGAGATGAAAGAAGAGATCCTTGGGGAAGAAAGAGATGAACGAGAAGAGAAGAAGTATATGAAGCTGAGATGAAAAGAAGAGATCAACAATGGGAAGAAGAGATGAGCAGAAGGGAAGAGCAGATGAAAAAGATCCTGGAGCATCAAGAGGAAAAATTTAAGAAGGAAATGGAGGAAAGAGATCAAGATCTACTGAAGAAGTTAAAGCTAAGCCATGAATCATTCTACAACAATTAGTATGATCGTGATTCTCAACTCCTAAAACTCATAAAGGAAAGGGATTCAGATCAAGAAGCCAAGACTAAGGAGCAGATCAAGGGATTCAAGTTCCTATACATGTCAATGTTCAAGGATTTCGAGAAAGAATGAAGGACAGAGATCAAGAGCTTGATGATAAAGATGCCTTCAGAAGAAAAGTCTGGCTTGAAAATTTGGATTTGGTCAACAATAATCTTTCCAAATTTTTAGAAGTCATGACTAAAATGGAACGCACAATGAACACACTAGGCACAAGACAAGATGATCTGAACAAAAAGGTTGATCTCACAAATGAATTGATCCTTGAAGAACAGATCGAAAGGGAGAATGACAAGAAGAAGAAGAGAACTGAAATGAAATTTCCCAAATTCAATCCTAATTTGGCTACCCTTGATCTGGATCCTCCCAACATCTTTGCTCCTCCTCAAAAAGGAAAAAATAGACCTTCCCATTGATTTATCCTTCTCTTCCCCTCTTCCTGATTGTTGTTCTCAATGTTGCATCATCATGAATAAAACAAGAAAATTTGTGAAAAATGTTTGCTTGCTTGCAGTTAGATTTTTGCTTGACTTGTTAGGAAAATAACATTAGGATTTGGTTCAAGAATGAAAATGTTGAAATATCATAATCTGAACTAGTTGAAGTAGTTTGACTAGGAGATAAACTTGAACACAAATAATTGCAAAATCAGGGCATGAATAAAGAAACTGGAATTAGGAGTATTTCTTGTACGGTGAAATTTAGTTTGAATTGCAAAAAATTGGAAAATTGATTATTGCTGATGGAATAATCGCAGTTAAATAATGTAAAGTGACCGATGAATAAGTCTGAAGTCTTGAAGAAATAATACACATCAGGTCAACAAAACTTATGAAGCTTTTAGCGGAATTAAGACATCTGCAGGGAGTCGATTTAGAGTCCACGATCCACAGAACTTGTTTGATTATTGATTGAGGCGAAATCCTAGGTGAAAACAACCAACAGGAAATGATAAAGGCCATCCTTGGCAGTTTGAGCCTTTTTAAGCCTACCCTCAAAATATGCTTAAGCATACTCTCTAGTTTATGATTTGAGCCAAATAAGCTTGATTTCTTCAATAAACAGCAATTGAAAACTGAAATTCCCTTCCTTGCAATAAACCTGCAGTAAAGAACCCAAATTATCCAGTTTCTAGTTCAGAAAAGTTTAGTATAAAGGAAGAAACAAGTTTGGGGGAATAATATTTCCAAATTTTGACAAGAAGGGGTTGAAGAAGTAAAGCGAGAAGCTAGTGGGGAAATAGGAATAAGTTTTGTCTTGTGGCCTATTTCCCTTGAACAGTCAAGCTCGTAGGGGTGTTTTAACACCTAACCTAATGCCAAGCGGTATGGGAGTTGCTAGCCCAGAGTTCTCTAAGAGCAATAGAAAGCCTAAAAAGACAAAACATTGCACTATTCCAAATCTTAGAAAAACAAAAGCAAAAGAATTCAAGAACAAAGGAATCTGCCTGAATCAAGTACACATGGAAATTGAAATTCCATAAAGAATTCAAAAGAGGAATCGAACTAGATTAAGGAGAATCAGAAGAAACAAGAAGAAAAAGGAAGAAAGTTAGGAGGCAGCAATGTAGAGACAAGATAGAACTAGGTAATTTACAACCTAAATTTTCCATTATCTACCCAATTACCTAAGCCCAACATTACAAGCACGAGAAGAATATCATTGATTTTTGAAGGTTGAATTTACCTACATTAGTGGAGATCAATATGAAAAACAAGCATATGGGACTTTGATAAACAGTCTAAGAAAACTCACAGAAGATTAACTAAATTCAACATGAAGTTGAAAAGGATTGATGACCTGCACACACACACAGAATAAGAGTTGTTAAATAAACTGTTTAAATACATTAGTTTATCAAGAAATTTTGTAATAGAAGTACACTATGCCTTGTTCTTGCATCAAAACTGAAATTTGAAATAATAGTGATATCTCTTAATTCCATATCAGAAGGGTGGAATGAGAAAGACTGTGGAATAAATCAGAAAAATGTCCTTAAAAATTTTCTAAGCTTATTTGTTTGAGAATGAGCAAATTTCTTCTCTTTGCTTGGGGGCGAGCAAATTTTAAGTTTGGGATTGCATATCGGGCTCTTCGAGGCATGTCGAGCTAGCGCTAAGGTATGTCGGGCTCTTCGGTGCTCAGAGGGTGGGCACAATTGCGTATTGGTTGGGCGCTACCACCGGAAGTTTATCAAGTGTCCGTGGGTGTTGCATCTCCGTGCTCGATATACTCAGGATCGACTCACGTGGTGGATTGGGAGGATTCTTGTTGACACTTATGGGACATTAGAAGAGGAGGACCAATGCGTATCTTAGATAACCAGGATAAGATTTTGCGACAGCAAGGCGGAGTGCGATTAGTAAAGAGGCGTAATACAACACAAGTGGAGGAAGCAGCGTGGGACGCGAGGACGTGATGCAGACCCTATATCCTTTCCTGTTTGAGGACAGTGTGATTAATCTGTTGGCATTCAGAATATTACTGCATATGCATGTATTTGTGTGTGCAATTATGTGTGAATTTCGGGGATGAAATTCTGTTAAGAGGGGAAGAATGTAAAATGCGGGAAAATTAGAAATTTTCAAAAAATGGTAAAATGATAATAATAAGAATAAATTGCCAGAATGGTTTAAGGAAACCTAGAAAATTCTCTAGATCTCCGGACGTGACGAAGCGCCGTTAAATTAGTCTCAAAGTAGTCACGAGTGACACTGCGTTTTGGCGAATTACCGAGACAGTGGAAATTTTCTATTTGCGGGTTATAAGTTGTCGGTGACTCGAGCGAGATTTTCACGAACATCTAGGAGGCTGATGGTTTAGGTCAAGTTCATTTTAAAATAAAGTAGTAGAAAAGAAATAAATTGTTTAAGCGATATAAGCGGTCAAGATGAAACAATATGACAGTAACCATCACGAAATAATAATAATAATAATAATAAATAAATAAATATAAAGTCAAAAAGAGAGACAATGAATGGGGAGAGAAAGGAGGCGTAAAAGGAGAAATTTTATTTTTCTTTCTTTCGGCTTCTTTCTAGAACTCTGATGGTGTGGGTTTGCTTGGAGGCAAAGGCAAAGTTGATCCACGCAACAAGGGCTACGATGTGGGTACAAAAAGCTTGGGTTTCGTCCAGCGCTCGTGGAAATGGGACTTTCTACTTGGGTTCTTTCTAGCTGAGGTCATTTAATGGCTTGAGGTTTTCACAGAGGCGTAAAGCGATCGGCTGATCTCCTGAATTTTTGGCCCGGAGTGTGTTTAAATTTTTGGGGTGTTTCATGATCGGGTACAGATTCGGAATGTTTTTGTACAGTCATGGCGCTGAATTTTTGGGGCCCCCATTTAGAATGATCTAGACTAAAATTTTGGATTGTTTCGACGATCTGGCGGGTTCGAGTTTGATTTTGATCGAAGGCCAGATATCTTCGGGTTTATGGTGTGTGATAATTTGGTGACAGATAGTGAAGGGACAAGAGGTGACTGTTTTTATGATTAAAGATTTTTGGCCATTTATGTGTTATTATTTGTAAAATATTAAATAACTTATGTTGTGTCTCTAAAAATCATGTTAATATATGTTATTTGATGTATTAGCATTAGATTGCATGAGATACTTAAAATTATATATAAAAATTATAATTGTCCATGGTGTATTAATGTTTCATGTAGCACTCATATATACATGTAACATGAGGAAAATGCATTAGCATCATATTTCATATGCAGGAGATCATCGGCATTAAATTCGGATTGTGGGTGCGTAGTGTATTATTGCATTCTTGGCAGATGTGGCGTGACTCGAAGTGGACAGCGTCTAGAATTATGAGACTCACGGTTGGGTAAACGATATAAAAATAAATAAGTGTGTTTGGGTGAAGAAGATAGGGTGAGTCCCCACGGTGAAAGACCCAAATTTTATACTTGGTCGAGACATATGTATCTAGCGATGAAAGACCTTTGAAAGTGTCGAGGAAGGCATTGCAAACTCTGGGTTGAGACCAGAGGCTTCATGACCCAAATAAACACACGAGAATTTGATAAATTAAAATTTGAGGTAGTCGATGGTTTAAGTCATTGTTGAAATACCAATTGGTTTTTCACCTTGGCATTCTGGAGTGTGAGAGTGAAGTGAGGGTTTCGGGTTGTGGGCATGAGGAGTCTCATCTCATGCATCACACGGAACATTCCATATAGGATTGTATTGTTATATGGAATATGGTTTTGATTTTATATATGTCATTTTATGTGCATTTAGAGTAGCCCTTGTGGGAGGTACTCTACTGGGCATTGCTCACCACCCAGTTGTAGGACCCCTTCGGGTATAGGGGTGTCTGGGGAGACGGTTAAGCGAGGCCATGATTATGAAGAAGATCAACATATGGCCTTGAGTGTATGTAAAAGAATTGTAATTAAATTCTTGAATATTTTATGAAATATTCGGTATGTAATTATGGTAGAGGAACTGTGATCGAACTCTTATGGATATCATTAACATTAATTTTCATATTTTTTGATTTAAATATAGAATGAATGGGTCCTGTGACAAGAAAGCATTGGTGGTTTGTTTAATAGATAAGTTGATGTATGTATATATGAAAATATGGCCAAGGGGTGAATGTGGGTAAATACTGCGAAAAACCAGTTTGAAACAAGTAAGTATACTGGCGAAATGAAAGTATTACGACCTCGACCCCTTTAGTGCACGGGTCCTTAAAGTAATAAAGTGGACTCTAGGAGTCGGGATGTCGATGCCACAGTTGGAGGTTCCTCTCTGGTGGAATTTGATCACCCAGATTACAAGGGCTCTTATATTTAGGCGACCAAATGGATATCGAATAAAAATCAATTTAATTGAAACAAAAACTGATTTAAAACTAATCCACAAAAATCTACCAAATAAACAACTACTTAATTACAAAAGGTATGAACAAGGAGTAACTGAGGATGGGATAATTATTTACAAAGAAGCAGTTTGCATTTCCTTGAAAATTACCTTATTTGTGCAGGTTGAATCTTTGGATTTGTCGAGAGCTTGATGTAGTATAAGCTTGGATTTCTCCATGCACCATGACACTATCTGTACTATGTATTCCTTTTTCGGGACAAATTGGTCTAAATAGCTACTTGTAAAATTTGGCACTCTTTAAGATTTGATTTGTTTTTCTTTTGTACTTCGATGTATTTCTGAATGCATTCTCTTGCCCCCATAGACGGGATAATGCGAAAGCCTTCTCAATGTAATTGGTATCTAGTCATGAATCTAATAAAATTTTCTATCTCCTTGATTAGATCTTGCTAACAAGGATCAAAATCCTTTCATCGACTAAGACCTGCGATCAACTAAGTACTGCATCATCTAATTAATCCTGCACCATGAGTAAATTAGTGATCTATCAGTATTTTGAGTTCGTGGTTCCAAGATATTAGTCTAACATACCTAAGTTCTTTGGCTCTTTACTCTCGGGAATCTCCCGTCACGCGTCCTGGAGGGCCTCATAAATAGGAGCAAAGAATCTGGCCTCTTTTTTTGGGTATAAGCTACTAATATTCGAGCGATTCATTATATAGGCAGTACGATTATATAGTTAGGTATTCAAACCACAAAATCATGAAAAGCATAAATCTGAATGTTAGCAAGTGCAGCCACAGCCACACAGGGTGTTAATGTTGCATTCTTTGCAGATTCGATCATCACTGTAAACAAAAATGAAAATGAAAGGAAATCCAAGAGAAACCAAAGAAAAAATCCAGTTTGGGGTTTAAATCTTAGCCTCAATAGTAAATAAATTGTGAATATCCTGATGAAGCAACAAAATCTCTTGATAGAAATAAAAATGCAGCTGCAAGCTATTTCTAAGATGCGCCAAAAATAAGTGCATGTGAAGCTTAAGAAAATGGTGATTCAGAGAGAAAACCCAGAGAGAATCCGGATTTTTAAGCTTCAATCTTTATTTTGAACCTTAATTGAAATCTGGATAATCTATATTTATACATTGTAAAATATCTTGATGAAATAAAAATATAAAACTATGCAAATCTAAGCAAATCAAAATCTGGAAAAAGCTATAGGAAAATGAGCGATCCCCAGAGAGAAACCCCATGAAGGCTCGATCTTTGAATGCCTATTTTAGAAAACAGCTAGTATATATATGGTCGCAGGGTGAAATTGGCTTGTTAGGTCAAAATCTCAATTTTACGCGCCTTTTTGGTTTGACATTTGGTCGCGACCAAGTGTTACGGTGAAACCTTACTCTACAGTCATGACATCGCTTTCTGGTCGCGACATACTCGTGACAACTTTGTTTTGTTCTCCAACTTGTGGAGCCATACTTCTTCATTTAACTTCGGTTGGCGTGTGGCAATTACTGCATTGGAAAGATCTTTGAATGCTGGGATAAACTTATGGGGAATTTGAATCATTTGATGTTCCAGATGGGTACAGAAAAATTGATCTTCCCAGTAGCGAGCTTCTGTGAGACTCTGGGTTATTTCTTTCTTTGTAAATATATGTTCACATTTCTTGCACTTACAAATCACTTGCTTTCATCAGCAATCACTACAGGCAAGTTTGGAAATTTTGTGAGTTTACGAATGGATGTTAAATGCCACAAGTAACATGTAAATAGTTTCAAACCTTAGATGAGGTTTGCTCATCAAACACCCCCAAACTTCAAGAAGTTTGCGCCAAATCACCGAAGCGAAAGAAAAGAAGTTAACGTCTAAACTGAAAGAAGGTTCCATTTGCCCTTACACATTAACCAAAACCGATGATAAGCTTTGCAGGGTATGTGATATGTGACTCAAAGAATCACCCTTGAGAATATATAAGAATATGAATTAAAGATAATTTATTCATTTTATTAGTGATTAATCTCATAATGAACAAAATTTAGATCATGGTTCTCTAGTTTGGCGTGTGTTTGAATGTCCTCCTATCCAATAATTATAAAATTTAGATGAGTTTATGAGAATTGAGATTGATGGGTGGATCTCCTAAGATTAAATTTATTTAAGGTTCACATGAGCATTTGTTCTTATCCTCCTCCACTAATGTGACTTACGCTCTCAAGATCAAAGTAAGTCTTTATAACGTAATGTAAGGCTTACGGGTGGGATGGTTGAAGTAGATCATTTCAAATAAAACACTGAACACTTTATGAGCATGTTTGTTAGCTCTTTCAGTCAGTTCTTACCGCTGGGTACATGGGCATTATCGACACTGATCGTTTGGTTCATTGTACTCTATATATGCGCTCACAAATTCTACGTTCTTCAATAACTAAAAGCCTTTTCTTCAGACCGAAGGTTAATGGGATGGTGCTGATATCAAAAAGCCATAAAACTTATATTATGCGACTTCACGATCGTGGCTCGATTAATGTATAAAATTTAAATTATTGAATACCAGGATTTACTTTTACTCTCAAAGGAAATTTCGGTGAATCATATCTGTTTATGTATATTTTTCCAGTTCTTTTTGCTTTGTCTTTCAGTTTTTTTTTGACAACTCCACCTGATTTTTCAACTTTGCTCATTCCTTCAATTTGTGATTATTTCTCTGGAAAAAACCTTTCTTTATCTCTTATTTCTCGTTCTATTCAATCTCATGCCATGAACTAGGTTGATTCTTTCTGAAGATATTGATATATAGAAGTTCATTCATTTAAACTTGGTTTTTTATATGGCAGTGCAGCTCTTTAGGCTCAGCATCTTGGTACCCAGATATTTTTTTGTATATAATGGCAGAGTTAACTTGGCTACAATGCCGGGTTCAGCTATAATAATTTCTGGATTGTTTATTGCTTTAGGTTAGCCCTCAAGCGATAATATAACAAGTTCTAGAACCTATAGAATAAAGGTAGTGGATTCTCATAAACCTTCTCTAACTTAGCAAAAACTTCTTTTCAAGGTACTTAGTGACCCGTGCATGGATTTTGAGAAACTAAATGACTAAATAGCGATAAAGAGATAACTCATTTAAGCATTGATCTATTATCTAATATTGTCCATATATAAGTTTATTTATGGTCTTTATTGATAAATAGCTCAAACAAAACTCAATTAAACTCAATAAATTCTAACTAAAAGATATGCAAACCAGATGTAAGTTGAAGCATCAAGCGAAAGTCATTATCCCGAGCACGAGAAAAATTTACTGTCCTCCAAGTTGTCATTTGCGACATGTGGGTGTGACATGATAACTAACCAAAACTCGCCCCCAAACTTTGAGATGAACATTGTCTAAATGTCTAACAATGAAGCGGAAGCAATAAAGTAAAAAGTGTAATAAAGAGAGTTGCAGGAAAAAAGTGAACTCCTTTGTAGTCTGCCAGCCAGGCTGAATAGGAGCGTGATGATTTTCGGACATTGACATTGGTGTACCTACCCCTTGATACACTCTTTTCTTCTTTGGAGCCATGAAAGTAGCTTTGGAATTTTCTCAAACATATGGTGGCCTGCTTCATCGCCTCAAATAGTGAGTTTGATTCTTCAAAGCCTCCTTGATACATGCAAAATCACTCTGGTAATCAACAATGATCACAAAAGAACCAAAACAAACAACAGCTGCAAAATTTTCTTCCATTGTAACTCCTCTTTGATGCTTGGAATGATGGATGGAAAATTGAGGGTTCAACAAAGGTAGTTTATTAGGTTTGTGATGAGTTTGAAGCTTGAAGATGATGGAGAGATGGATTGCAGGAGGAATGTGATTTAGGATTTGAGTGGATGGGAGATGAATTTGAAAGTGGTTAGAAGTTACAAAGGGTTAGAGGGAAAGAGTGTAACTTAAGATAGAGTATAAAGTAGGAAAGAGAAAAATGGGTTTTAAGGGTTAAAAAGCCTCTGTTTCATGTGGCCCAATGATCTTGGTAAATAATGATTATAAGCATACACATTTTTATCAACTTGTTATATCATATCTCACTTCATTTGCAACCGAGATTGGATGTGTGGGACGTTGGAGAGCTCTTTCCAATGTAGAATATGTGCTCATGATGAGGTGAACCATTTGGAGCCTCAATCAATAGAAAAATCATAATGTTCAAATGTTGTCCCGTGTGATGATTTTCTTGACTCTTGCATAGGTTCTCCTTGCTGTCTCTTATATCACTTACTATCCTTCAAAGTCTTATGCTTATATATTCTCTCGAAATTCCTCAATAGCAACCCTTAATGTAAGCTTTCATTCATGCTTAAATCATCTCTGCATGCTTTAATTCTCACTGTCAAAGCATGATGTGAACCTTACAACTATTTCGATTCGAATTTGGTTTTCATCATAAAACGCAAATTGATGAACAACCTCCAGCACCACTTCAAGCACTATAATTATGTACTTTCCAGCTTCCTTGCCTCGGCTCTTACCAAACTGATCAGCAACATGTTGAGCTCGACTTATCTTGTGCGAAAACACTAACATGAAAGTTAAAACAACTGGAATTTTCATCCGGTAAAAAAAAAAAAAAAGCGACAGCAAATAAAATGGCAAAAAATAGAAAAAGAAAAGGAATGGGTGATCCTTTATTACCTAGCTTAGGTTGCCTCGAAAACGCTCAGTTTTAGAAATTCAACTGAACTCATTGGGAAAAGTACTAGTGCTTCCATTTGACCAAATGTTCATCTTGGAAAGCACTTCCTGCTATAACCATTCAACTGGATGATCTTTAGACGAAGAGGGGAAAGAAACTTAAAATCCTGCATTATGGCTGGTGGTTCAGCCACTAATTCTTCAAAACGATCCCTCTATCTTAAATGATCATATTACATTTATAGCGCAAGGGGAGTGTTCGAACTGCCACAGTTTGAAGCCAGCTGCAGAATTTGTAGTAGCTCATATCTTTTACTCAGTCAGGTAATGGTGATTTGATTGAATTAAACTTTGCTTTCTCTCACACAAGCAAGGTGAGCTCCCACTATTGATCCGATCCATGCTTGGCGGGGAAAGAAATTGGTCTTCTTAGTATGTAAATTTTTGTAGATCCTTGATGCCCAGTCACAAAATCCATGGGGAAGGTAAATGTGTCAATCTTCACCAAAATGTTTCAATAGCCATTACTTGACTTACCTTAACACAAATTTCGGTTTATCGATAATGACTCTTCATCGTCTAAGTTGTTTAGGGTGCCTTGTTCTCATTTCAGCTCATTTTCACACCTCATTTCCACCTTCTTCCGAGATTTGGATGAAATTGCGCTGCTATCGAAGGAGTATCGATGGGTGTTGGGATTTTGGCAAAGTGTTACTAGGAGGGTCTAGAGAATTTTTCCTTGAATGCTTGGACCAAGTGTCCTATTTGAGCTTCTACATTTTCAATCTAACACTAGTGTTGACTTGGAAGGCATCACGTGGAAATTTCTGCTCATGAAGATTAATCATCTTCTTGATTCACCCTTCATGTAGATAAAAATGCTCATAACGGGAGATAGCTCTTCTTCCTCTTCAGAATGTAGGTTGAACTCCTTGATAGTGATACTCCTTGTTCCATGAGTGAGTCATTGTGAATTCGCACAGTCCCAGTTTATGAAAAGTAGTTCCAAGCTTGGCTTACATGGAACTGATCTATCTTCTGTGAATGTTTCCTCCATAAGTACCAACGAATAAGAATAAAAACAAAAGAAAATAAAATACAAGAAATACTAATAAAAAAAAAATTAACTAGGAAACAAATCACAACCAAAAAGATAAAAATAAAAATAAAAATTGCTTTCATTAGCAAATTACCAGTTCTTAATGTCATTCAATGAGAGAAAGTGAGCAGCATGATCAAACATAAATGTAAAAACTTGTTTAATAGACTAGTTTGATTCTTATAATAATGAAATATGCCAGGGAGTGAATGTATAGTAAATACTCAAAAAAGCGTTTGAAACAAAGTAAAAACCTCTCTGGCGAAATGAAAGAAGTATTACCAACACTCGACCCGCTTTCACTTAGTGCCGCAGTCACTTCAAATAATAAATCAGACTCTATGAGTCCGGATATCGTACCATGAAGTTGGAGGTTCTCTCTAATTGGAATTTGATCACCCCCAGATTACACAGAATATGCTTGTGTATTTGGCGGCAGTGAGATCATCGAATAAAATCCATTTAATTGAAAGCAAGCCAATTCAATAAATCTATAAGTCTACAATAAACAACTATGTTCATTGCATGAGAATACTTGGGGATGAGATGATGTTTACTGGCTGGATTTCACATTTGCCAGTTTAACATGTAGGACCAGGCTCCCATGATTTTAAAGACTTGATACTGTTTCAACTTGATTTTCTCCCTTTCTTTGTTTCACTCATCTTCCTCTCATCACGGAACATTAAGATAAAATAACCATATAAAAATTTGCACTCTTTAAAGATTTGACCTTAACTCTTTTTCATTACTTCATATTCATTTCTGAGCTTCTTTTCCCACAAACGAGGATAATGCATTCCTTCAATGTCAAATTGTTATCTCGTCTTTAAATCTAATAAAATTTTCTATCTCCTTAGTTGAATCTTTTGCTAACAGGATCAAAATCCTTTCATGGAGACTAAGGAGAAACCTGATCAACTAAATTGCTACATCATCTATTAATCCTCACCGCATGAGTAAATGGTGATCTCAAAAATAATTTTTAAGTTGCATTCAGTTCCGAATATTAGTCTAACACCACAAGTTACCTCTTTACTCTGGGGAATCTCTCCATCTACTGCCGTGTCACTCGAGAGCCTCTGAAATCGAGCAAAATGCTGACTCTTTTTGGGTATAAGCTACTAATATTAGAAACGATTCATTATATGAAGCGATGCAAATTAATTAGGTATTCAAACCCACAAAATAGCGAAAAGCGCAAATAAGATGTTCAACAATTAAACCCTGACCAGGGTGTTTAATGTTCATTCTTGGATTCAAATCATCACTAATCCAAACAAAGGAAAGTAAGAAAATAAAGAAAGAAATCGAGGAACCAAAAGAAAAAAATCGATTTGAGTTTAAATCTTACGCCTCAACGGTAAATAAATTGAATATCACAGTCGTGACAAAATCTCTTCGAGCTGAAAATAAAAATGCAACTCTAAACTCTTTCTATAAGTCTTATTAAAAACAAAATGCGACAAATGTATTACGGCAAGGTCCGGGTGACTACCGTCGACCGGCGAATACAGAAGTGGAGTGGGGGTTGCGGCGCCACTTTGAAAATCGGCGAGTCTCCTTTGTGCGGGAGCTCTACCCCCGGTCTGATTACTGTACTCACATTAAACGATCCAATGGCCAAATATATGACATGGTGAAATTGCCTGGAGAAGCATAACGATACTCATGGAATAGAATTATCATAACTATTCTTGAACATCTCCCGATAATTGATAGTTGATATAACACTTTTTATTTATACAAACATCTATTAAAATCTACAATTCTAGCCATATTGTATAGAAAACCCTTCGACCACAAGCAGAACTCTTCAAAATCAACCTGCAAAAGTGAGATGTCTCCTCGGCGCTCCTTGTACTGAAATAAAGGGGTCCATGGACAAACTAAAGCTGGTAGGAGAATCGCCCTAAGTGGGCTACTCACCACCTGAAGTGCGGAGTGCAATGCTCCCGAAAGAAAACACACACTGAGCCAAATACATGATCCTATCTTGAATGTCTTACATGATTACCCATGTCAGGTCCTGCAGGCTAAGCTCTGCACTTGTCTAAGTCATTAACTGAGAAAATAATCTGTTTGCAAAACAAAACTTTTGTTCTTGAAATATACTACAATATTAGGTAAAATGTGGGACTACCCTCTAGGGTGAATTGGTTGGTGAGCTTCAGAGCAGTCATGGTCTCATCCAAGGAAAGTCTGTTGGCCCGTCTCGACCCGATTCTCGGAATATCATCTGTGAAATTCGCGCATGTCATATCCGTTTTTACAAAAATGCACCTTGTCATCCCTCACGCCTGGTGATATGGTGCATGAAAATGCATTATGCCATTTTCAAAACCATTTACACAATATCCCGATATCGTATTTTCCGATAACTTCTGAATTACGCGCCATAATTCCGACACATCGAGCATCGCGATTTGGCTCATGGGCAAATCATAATTTCATCTCAATGGCACATGCTCACAATTATATTTATAATTGAGCAAATCATTTTTATTCCCGATGGCTTTGTACTTTGAGGTATATTCCATATAATTGTATTATCATTAATCCTCATTAAACATTAACTTTATTGATTTCTACACCACCACACCAAATCAAGTCCTCATTTCATTACAATTTCATACCAAAACATGGACAATTTCAGCCCATTTATCTGGCAGGAATGTTTTTGGAATGAAAGCAGATAAGTCAAAATTTGTCCACGGCGGCCCTTCTATGGTTCCTCTTGATGGACATTTCCCATCTCCCAGTCTGGTCTCCTAATCGCGACATAATTTGTTGGAAAATTCGAGTTATGCACGGGAACACAACGGTCACATAACATTGATTTGCCTCATGGTCTAAAAAATTCCACAATTCGGTCCCGTGTTTTGGACCGATGTTTACCATTCGGCATTTCTCATATCGACGCTGCATTTAACGTTTGGTGAAATAAAAACACTCATGGCCCTAATTTGCGGCGAGTCACGGGATGGGAGAAAATGCCAAAATTTCCTATTTCAAGTGGGTCCCACATTTCAGGGCGATCAACCTGACTTACTGCGGCGCCAGTCAGCGAAACAGCCAACATACCAAAATGAATAAACGCAGTGGAAAGTCTTCCTCTTGGGTTGTCAAAAACTGCATTAGGTGCGTAGCTGCTCGCGTGGGCGTTTTCCCCTCTTTCAGTGAAATCCAATGGTCGGGATCGTGTATTTACAGAGGGAATGCTCTCTGCCTATATGAAGTCTACGGATATAAAGCTACTTGCGTATTATTACAACCTCGCGTTTTGCCCACAGTTTGGAGAAGAAGGCGGTATTCATATTTTGTCGTTTTAGTCATTAACGTTCAAAAAATGACGCTGTCGCCTCTTTCGGATTTTGCTGTTGACCTTGCATCTCGGTAGTCAGTTTTATTCGTTTCGACTCTGCAGTTATGGTGCATGGTGTACCATTATCTCCTTCGTCGCATCGAAAAAGCGTTCTGACACGAAATCGATGCCTCGGCGTAATAGGTAATTGTTTACAGAGAAAATTGCAATTTTCATTTTAACGATTTTGGCGACGATTCCAGCGATTTTGATCCGTTTAGATCATCTGAGATCTAAAAATTGATGGACTTTTAACGCCGATTCAGGTGTATAATAAAAATACGATTTTGCCCTTATTCAGGAGAATTTGAATTTACAAGGTCTTGACGAACTACGTGAGTTACAGAAAACCGAGAGAGAGAAAATCCAGATTGCGGCACAATCTTTGGCGAACCTTATTGAAATACCGATCATTGCTAACAAAATATCACTAAATGAAATGAAAATGCAACCTAAAACTATACCGATAACAGATCAAATCTGCATGGCTTGGAAGAAAATGGTCTGGGAGGAGAAGCTGTGCAGGGAGGAAACTCTCAATCTTGTACACTGTTTTGAAGAACCAACATCATAGTGTAGTTGAAATCTAGATGAAATTGGGTTGAAATGTCAGGTTGCCATTTTGGTTCTAAGGCCATTTTGATTGTGACAGTTTCTGATGTGTGTGTTTCTCATGACATGCTTGTGATGACCCTGTTTGCTCCTTCCTCCCGACTTGTCGGGTATAAGCATTCTGTTTTTGCTTTCGGATTTGGGCGTGTGGTATTTCGTTGGAAGAATTTTGAGATATGAAACACGGCTATGAGAAGAATTTTGAATATTTAATGTTCAGATGTTTTGAAGAAATGTCTTGAGTGGCGTCTGTGAGACTCGGTTGACTCATAACTTGGAAATATATTGCTCATTTCTTGCCCGATCTTGCTTTTCAAAAATATTGTCTACAAAGCCGGGATTTTGTTTTATAGGTTTTATGAATATGGATATTAAATAAAATAGCATATGAAATGAACTCAAAACATAGATAAAGTTTTGCACTCATCGAACAGATGTAGGATGTTAAACTATATTAGAACAAGCTGATTTAATATATATTTGCATGCCAAAGGTGTTGAAATAAACTCTTATGGATTCTTTAATTAGTAAATTATATGTTGGGTAAACTTCCCGAACAAGGGAGACTCTTGCGTTACGAATATTCAGGATCAGATAAATAGGACTGACCATGCAGTATCAGGATATGATGAATACAGATTCCTGGGATTGGCCAGTTTTATCCATAGGCCCAGGATTACGATTACATTCCTATATTATAAAATTTATTATAGAATGATTAAAAATATTATAAATTTATTTTTTAAATTTATAAATAAAGTAATATCATTAAATGTTTGCTACTCATATAACAAAGGAGCTTGTGATCCTGATGATGGAGGTTGAGACTCTACAGATTTTAGGAATGAATTAATATGAGAAAATATGTCAATTAATATTTTGGTCATTAAAAGAATTAAAAAATTTGGGTCATTTTGTTAAACTCTGCGAGCAGATAACTTATTAAAGCTAGGTCAAAGCATTAAGTTCTGCCAGGTCTTTATTTTTTCAGCCCAATCCTCTTAAATTTTGAGTCAATCCATTTAATCCATCGAGCTCAACCCATATTCCCACCTCTAAACATATTGCTTAAAAATAAATAGACAAATAAAATGACGGTATTTTCTATTCATCTATTGTTAAAATATAAAAAATTATTCAACTCTATTATTTATTATATTAAATATTTGATTCTAAATCTTTAAACAAAATGCTTTAGAATTATTTAGTCAGAGGGGTCAAAATATTAATTTACAACTTATAAGCCTATTGTATTAACGAATATGAAAACTTTAATGAACAAGGCCATATATTATGTAAGTAAAATATGTGAATTCTTGCAAGATATTAGGGAAATAAAATTTAAAAGGAAAATGAATAAAATAAAAAATATAAGGAAAAATATAAAATTTTCTTTTGTTGGGCTATTCATAAAAGTAAAATAAAAATAAAAATAAAAATAAATAAATAAATAAATAGTATAATTAAAAATGGAAGCCCAGCCAGTAAATCCTGACTCAATCTGTACAATTTGACGACTTGAATCAGTTGGTTTCCAAGGAGTAAGAATCAAGGACGACTTCTTTGTGGATTCTAATTTGGATTTGCAAGAAGTTTGCGTTTCTGTTCTTCCGGAGAAAATGCGCCAATTATTAAATGGTTTTAATCACTTACGGTTGGTGGATAGAAATTTTTGTAGATTTTTGGCTGAATCTTTCTAACTCTTTAAAATTCTAAGAGTCATTGTTTCCATTCCCAAAGAAAGAATTAACATCATCATTTCTTTTCTTTCTTTTTTGGAATAAAGTGCTGTAGTTATTCTTTAAAAATGTCTTTCTTGATTCTATGTTTTAACTTTGGGTTATATTCCTTGATTGTGTATACTTTGCAAAGTAGACCGTCCATATTTAAGGATTACCTTAAATATATATTTGTAACCCTTTAAAATACACTAAATTACAGCGTGGTGCCTTTTCCAGCGGGCCCCAGTTTGGAGCGTATGGAAGTCGTTAGTGGGATATGGTGCTGGCGGCGGATGAGGCCTCTTGGATTATGCAGGCTGGGGTGGACAAATTTATTATTGTTGATGTCTGAGACTCTGGGCGTGACGTTCCTGTGAGAACAAGGAGGGGGGTGTGAGACTCGCCATGTTGCTCAGATGCTAGGATTGGTTTCTTTGAGAGAAAGAGAGAGGAGGAGGCTCTTGGGATGCTGGGACCACACCATAGAACATGATACAAGAGTCACCACCTTTCTGGCTGGGGTGTTGTGTATTTTATAGTAAGATAATCTGACCAGGGTTGTCCTTTGTAACAAGTTTTATAAAATGGAATTAGGATTTCTTATGATGTAGTTGGTAATGGATTGAAAGAATTTATTTGGGATAATCTACCTTCCTTATTGGGCAGATCCAACTGGTGATGATCTGTTATTATTTTCCTTTTCCTCATTGATGAGATTTTTGTTGTTCAAGTGGGATAGTACTCTTGTTGAAGTTATTCTATTTTACGTATTGGCGAAATACAATGCGATTTGGATATTCTGGACCTTCTAATTCAAATGAGATGATCCTTTGGACCCGTGGTGAGCCTTCGCGTTTAGAGCAGTGCGGAGGGCGAGGCTGGGTATTTAGTTGGGCGCGCTTCTTTGGAGGCTTGGTGGTGGGCACCGCGAGCCGTTGCTAGACCTCTCGGTTGCCCCATTGCGGAGTCACCCGATTGTCGTGGGCAAGAAATTTTGTATCGTTCTTCGTAGGATGATTTCTGTGTGTTTGAGTTGGGTTGGTTAAAGACCCATTCGTCATCCCTTATATTTTGTGATAATGATGACTCACTTTGGGTTTGCCAACTCAGTTTCCACCTCCTCTGGTTTCTTCAGGTTTCTTTTCCACCAGTTCTCATACGTCACGTAGCTACTAGTCCTCCAGCCTCTTATGATAATCTTTATTCTTGAGTTCTCTGACTTTTGATGCCCACCATGTACAAAGTCTTTTGCTTGTTTTTCTGAAGTGTGCTTTAGTCTTATTCACCAGGACGCTGCGTCTCTCTTTGGTTTCTCTTGGAGTTAATTTTGTAGAGCGCTAGGATTCAGTGATTAGTTCGTTTTCTTTATTTGCTTTTATTATGGGTCAAGATTATCTTCTTCTTTACGTATTGGCGATGACTCTTCGGTTCATTGCGATTCTGGAATGGGTTCAGGGATACTCCGATGATTGGTAGTGGTTGAACAGAAAACGATTCTTAAAGATATCTCGCTATGGATAGGATAAAAATAAACTAATTAAATATCACGGAAATTGAGTGCCTTAAATGTAGTGTTATCTTAGTACGTGGGACCGAGCCAAGATTGGTCGATATGGGTGCAACTGTTTGAGCGTGCTCGACCTCCGCTGGCGTCAGGTAGCGAATTTTTGGCGTCTTGACTTTTTATGTAACCATGCGGGATGTGCTGTATTTCTTTGGTAGCCTTTGATAATGGATCTTGGATTTTCCATTTACGCCTTACCGAGAGGTTACGCGGCGCATTCAATATGCATCCTTCGATAACTCCTGACAGTTTAGGAGCGCAGTTGACTCATTGGCCTTTTTAGGGGCAGAGGAGCGTGAAGAATTACCCCCAGTGACAACTGCTCCTCTATCTTTGGTTCAAAGGGACCACAGGGCTTGCTTTATTTCTCAGACATGCTGGGCTCCTCCCGAGAATCTCTGATCTTGTGCTCCATAGATTCGATGGAAGGGCGTATTTCTTTGTGGCGGTATGGCCCAGGAATATGATCCTTGAAACCAAGGGAGCGAAACACTCACAGCGTTAAGTGACTTAGACCGCCTCCAGTAATCTTCGTAGTCATTGCATGTTTTGGTGCTCAACATGTGAAGGTTGGAAGTGGCTGATTTTGCATTATTCTCATGCTTCCAGTCTCGGCTTAGCCTTAATCGGGTGTGTCGTAGCTCTAGTTGTGAATATCTGCTGATCCTTCTGGCAGGTGATAAAATCGGACTTGTTCACTAGTCCATCAATTTGAGGTCTCTGGTTCGCGAGGTCCTTGCCTCGTTCCACCGCGGGGTCTTTCAGTTAAACTTAGCGACCACTCCTACTAGGGGAAATTTTGGTCAGTTGAAACGCTGTCTGCGGAAGCCGGGTGCAGCGGAAAAAATCAGCTCGAGAAAGATGGCGGTTTGGTCAAGGTTCCGAATGTTAGGGGCATCTCAGAGCTATACATCGAGGCGGGCCCGAATACGATCAGCATGTGAACTCCTGGTCATAGGCTGTGCCCCTTAAACCTAACGTGAAGCGACAAATCGCAGATTGGAGCCGTCGACGGCGTTGGCGGTTAACCTGTACCATGCAGGTCATGCGCTTGGTATAACCACGCCTCTCGGTGGAAGGTTGAAGAAGAAAAATCGGAATCAAAGTTGGCGAGTGAGGACTCTTTGCTCTTCAATGTTGAACTCGCGGCGGTGCGATCTTGTCGATCGCCGGATTGCGGCCTTGAGGTCGAAAGCTGCGCCGGGTTGGTGGGGCTGCGGCTCTACCTCCATGGGGGTTGCCTCGATGAATCCGTATCTAATAGTGTATGTTTTCAAGTTGATCCGATGTTGGATGGTGACTTCATGTTTTGATGTGGGTAGCCATAATTTGAAGGTGTAGATCAGACCAAACTAAGCAACATGTAAAAGTGCCCACGGTTATAGAGCCTCTCTTATACGAGGGCGGTTGGAGGTTCATAGCAAAGTGTGACGATATGTATTTGAAGAGGTGGAGAGACTTCAAATCTAATCTAAAATTATCTGAGAGTGTGTTTCGTGCCGAATGGAAAATTAGAGAAGGATGAGTTCAGGTGGCTTAGCGGCAGTTAAAGCGAGCCAGGAAGGTCAGAGGAGAATATGTTGTGAGACCGTCGATCGAGACCGGGATGGCTGCAGTCCTCGATGAGCTGAGCTGGTTGAGATGACGTACATCACCGGGCGAGGCTGCGGGGGTCTCAGATGAGGCTGCGTCGGCCCGATGGCGTGTGGTGGCGCAACTAATTGTGTTTCGTCATGAACCTCAGAGGCGGCGGCCCCCATACTAGACATGGCTCGTCTCATTACAGAGGCCTCAGAAGTGTAGAATTGTGGGCCATTTGAATGAGGAGTCTCAGCGGATTGCGCGGGGATCTTCACGACCAAATATCGCAGTTTGCTCGGAGGATGATGTTATTAAGCGAATTGAGGGACCAAGCGGTCTTTCGGTGGGCCTGTTGCTTCGCTTTTTGGTGAAGGCAGTTAACGTCTGCCAGACTTGTTTGCCAACGATCTCGGTGGCGAGGAGGAGACCTTTCTCGCGGGGTGTTCTCGAGAAATGAATATCTGCTTTGAAGCCCATTTCCCCCTCTTCGCCATTCTGTTCCTCCTGTGTTCTAGGTTTCTGTACTCATTTACTTGCTGCTGATATCGACTTTATATTTTCTTTATACTTTGCTTCTTTAGCCGGGCCTAGGGCGAGACATATCGCAGCTCCTTTTAATAAATATTCATTTTTTTATCATATGTTCTCACTTTGTAGTATTTTAACTTTTTCTTCATAGATTGTATGGTCGAATTAGAGTCACGGCGAGCAATTCGCTCGTGTTGTGTTCTTTGAGGCGCCATTAAATTTAATTTATCTGGTTGGACCGATTCTGGTATAAGGCTTTGTATAGGCGAGCTCATCAAGTGTTCTTTGGTCTTCGTTGAAATTTGTCTTACATGTCTTGAGGCGATTTTTAGGTACCGCGAGCGAGCCGTCAACTTGGCCGGTGATCTCCCATCGGTTGATTGCATGAGTTAGGCAGATTCGCAAGGTACGCATGACTATTTTTGGTAGAGCTCGTCAGCTTGAGCGGCTGATCTCCGTCGGCTGACTTGCATAAGTTGAATAGATTCCTTGGGCTGCGTGCGGCGGTATTTGGATGTTGGGCTCATCGAGGCCCAGGTTGTGGAGGCTCGGTTGATGAATGTGGGCGGGGTTGGCTTCTTAGAGCTGCATGCTTTATCTTTGATCGTTCGTCAGCGATGGCGATGAGCTCACGTCACATCTGGCGAATAAACTGGATAAGGGCTCGTCCACTGCCGAACTCGTCAGTGCGAAGCTGTGAAGGCCGGGGCTCGTCTATGTGGACTTAAGAGCCGTCAATCGACAGTTTGGGCGAGCTTCGTCCATGGTGATGGTAGAGCTGGGTCCATAATGATTCTTTGGGAAGAGCTATTCGATGTGTGGACGGTTAAGGCTGAAGCTTCAGTCATGAGCTTCTTTGGGAAGAATTTCAAATCGTGCGAATAGTTGGCGGTCGTCCATGTGTTGGAGCTCCGTGCATGCGAGCCATTTGGATGGGGGCTCGTCATGCTGAACTTCGTCGGTGCGGCCCGGCGGGGCGTCATGTGGACTTAGGAGAAGCCGTCCCGTCGAGCGGTTGGGCGAGCTCGTCCATGAAGCTGTTGGCGAGGCTTCGTCCATGTGAGCTATTTGAGCTTCGTCGGTGCGAATGATTGGCGAGCTACGTCAATGCGAAACGATTAGGCGAGGGCTGCGTCGTGACTGCGGGGAAGAACTGTTGGATAGAGAATAGTTGGGTGAGGCTCGTCCGTGAACTACAGGAGAGCTAGTCATGAGTTAGCCCGGTTGTCCATGAACCCACAGAAGAGCTCGTCGGCGACTGTTGAGGGCCTTCGTCCATGAGCTGCTAAGAAGAAAGAGCTTTCGTCAATGCGAGCAGGCGAGAGCTCATGGGAGTGGATCTTTGACTCACTTCGACTAAGTTGCTGGCCGAGATGGCTCATGGGTAGCGTGACATCAGTAAACGAACTGTCAGTGATTCTTTGACTCAGGCGGCTAATGACCCAGTGATGTGATGTCGGCAGTGGCAATATCGCCAAGAGTGATGATGTAGCGGTGGCGATGTGGCGAAGGTGGCAATATGGCCGGAAGTGGCGATGGCCGTGGCGATGTAGCGAGTGGCGATATGGCGAGTGGCGATGAAGCGGGTGGCGGTATGGCCAGGAGTGGATGTGGCCAAAGTGGCGATGAGCCAAGTGGCGATGTAACTGGTGTCAGGCTCTCAGTGGCGTGACGTGCGGTAGGCGAACGCTGCGTCGAGAGTGGTTTCTTGGGCTCGAAGGTGGCTTTGCGACTTTGTTTGGATTGAGCTGTTTGCGTCGTACGTTATAAGAAGCTTACGATTTTCTTGGAAGGTCTGAGCGTCTTTATCTGTGATTGATGGAAATTTGGGCGATTCGGTGACTTTTGTGGTCATGGCCTTCTTATAAATGGCAGAACTTTCATTCTTTGTAGAACTATCTTTGTATATTTTGTTTCTGCAGTGTCTTGGAATGCGGTGAGATGAATGATCGAAGTGCGGTCGTCTTATTTTGGGGATCCTTAGAAGATTTGGGATCAGCTCACGGTGTTTTTCTACATGGGAGTTGTGTTTTTCTAGTCTCCCTGCTATGGAGTCTTGTTATTCCCAGCCGTCTTGGGAGATGATAGAGAGAGAGCGATCATTTGTAACATCATAACTCTTCCTTGACCTTCCTTTCTCTTCCTTCCTCCTTTCATTCTCGTACTCATCTTTTTCTTCCATCTCGTTTCTTCCATTTTGTTTTCTTCTTGCAAACTCCTTCCATCCTTTTCTTAACTACCCTCCTCTTTTAAACTGCTCTTTCTTTCTCTGCTCATTCTCTGCTTTTTCTCCTTTGCCCCAACCCCCCCTCTTTTTTTAAAGAGCCTTGTCTTGATTGTATTAGAAATGACATCCTTGATTGTAACGAATGTCTGATTGGAATAAAAAGTGACTTTTTATGTATATGAGCTTTCTCATTATGTATTTTCTGTATGCCTCTCGTGTCTTGTTGTTGACTGGCCGAGATGTCTAACCAATAACATTGACCGCTCATTCGTTACATAAAATTCGATAAGGCTCTATTGATATTACTAGCCGATGCCTGCAATGCGCTTAAGATGTTCCGCATTTCATGTATCTTTGTAAGATTTTTTTCCTTATACATGCGGAGCTCATAATTGCACAAAATTAAACTGATTTCGAGATACAATGGGCGCGCCCGATTGCGGGCCCGATTTTCCATCGTCGGAGTTCTTCATGCTTTGGCGGGGAAGCTTCTTCCAAGGAACTAAATCACGACATGTAGCTTCTGGTTTGTTTTAAGTTATGTTTTTCGTAAGGTCTTCCTTTTTGGTGATCCTGTGCGCTTTAGGACTTGCACTACGCTTTCATCTAGGAATCTAGAATTTGACAGAAGAGCTTGCGTCATTGTCGTTTGCCAGTCTCTTGCCTGATCACCGGGAGACTTTATTCGGAGCCTCAACGAAGTTGCGCTTGGTGCGAGCTAGGAGCAAATGGGGTGCAGATTCTTGACTTGTATCGTCCTATTAGGCCCATAATACCTGAAGTGTTCCCAATTTCCTTTAGAAAGTGTTAGTTTGGTTTTCAAGGCGGCTTTAAGGGTTCTGATAGTGACTTCGGCATGTCGTTGGATTGCGGGTGTGCTGGAGATGAGTAATAATTTTTAATTACGAGCAGCCGCGAAATCTACAATTACAGCGTTGTCGAAGCTGTTTTGAGGTATACGATACCGGGGCTCTTGGAATACAAGTACATATGATGGCTGCCCACCTGAAAATTGTGTATCTACACTTTCTGTAATTGTGGCAAGGCTGGCTTCCGCCAGCGGTGAAGTAATCCCTTCACGGCGATTAATTTGCAGCGATATACCAGTAGGCGGGGTCCCGATAAAGTCAAACCGCTGTTGGAGCGGCGGGGCTTGTGATCGAAGCGTTACGGAAGGCTGATGGGAGCGTAGAGATTTTGGCATGCTCGGCATGATACGCATTTCTTGACTGAGTCAGTTTGCGTCTTTGAGTATTGTGAGCGGTAGTACCCTGCCTCAGGGCTTTCCTGCTAATGCTGAGGCTCGATCGCTGGTTCCGCATATGCCCTAGTGGCCGCTTCTCTCGGCCGCATTTCGATGTCTTCTCCTGCGATGCATTTAAGGAAATGTGTGAAAAATCCTCGCTTGTAGAGGCTTCCGCATGATTGGTAAACTACAGCGGACCTCGCCACTTAACTGTAAGCCTTTCGGAGGGTCATCACGGTGAGCTTGATGCATAATATAATCCCAAATGGGCTCCATCCAGAAGTTGGTTTGGACGGGCACAGGTAACCACCGCCATAGAGATCGAGGAGTTCAGCCGGGTGTCGACGAGGAATGTCGACTGTTTGAGGAGTCTTCTGTGGCTGTGGCTAGCGCTGCCGGCGTCGGCTGGGAATTCGCTCGCAGGGACATGCTTGAGCTGAACGACCACAGTGCGCTAATATGTCCGCGAACTTTTAGGATTATGAAGATCATCAACACCAGCGCATCTGGTATCTTATTTATCGACCACCCGGTACGGGAGTCCTTTGTGAATATCATTTGGTGGGCTTCCCAATGAATGGCGAGGTTAAGATAGTATGGGACCTCATGCTCGACTCGTTGATGAAGTGGAATCCAAATCAGTGCATATTAGATATCTATTCCCCTCTTGGAGGTGGAGTTAGACACAACAAATATATCGTTTGAGGCTCCATACGGTTTCCGGATGGGGTGCATTCATTGCGCTTGGCGTTCGGTAGGTTATAACGGGGGTGAATTCATAATGAAGTATTGAACTGCACCTGACTGAGTTGCGCGGCTTGTATTTGATGTCGAACTTCGCTTTCGGCTCATGGCGTTCGCCGACCTTAGGAACTTACGGTTTTATGTAACTTGCTTCATCGGGTATTAGTTGGGACTTCTATGGTGTGAGCACGATGAAGCCCGAGATTTTGAGCTACGATTAAGGCAAAAATTAATTTTTCCATCCTTGGGTATCTCTCCTCTTAACTCCTCTTAAAGCCGCTGCGATAATAAACTAGATCTTTGCTATTTCGTTCCTTGTCTCTGACGAGGCTATATTTGACCGAGAAGTGAAAGCGCGAGTATAAGGTGAGGGCTCCTTCAACGGGACTCACCCGGAGATCGTTGGACTTCAAATATGTTTTAAGTCAAGAATGCTTCTTACTTAATATCCCAATGGGAATGCCTTCTTCGGGACTTGGAAGAAAAGGTTGGCATTTGTCGCTTGCCACGGATCTGAGGCAGAAGCCCAGGGCGTGATCATCCCCGTCGGTATTGAACTTCCTTGCTGCCCATGTGGGCGGGTGGCATGTCGAGTACGGCCTTTATCTTATCTGGATTTGCTTCAATTCCTCGGTGGTTAACTATGAAATTTGGGACCCGAAGCTGTCTGTAGAAGCGTACAGCGGGATTCGGTTCATGTTGTAGTTTCTCCAAGATGCGAAGCGCTTAGGATAGATGAGTTATGTGGAGCTCGAATTTGTGATGGATTTGACATGTCATCTATGTATGCACTTCCATGGATTGTGCCTAGCGGGACTTTGAAACATCCGGATTTCACGATCTGCGTCCGCAGCTCCTGTTTTGAGCCCGAGCCGGCGTCTTAAGATAATTAGTTTCCTGTGGCGTGACGAGCCGAGGTCGCTGCTTGGCGCTGGGTCCAGCATATGATCTGGATATGGCGGGAGAAATCAGTAAACGGGAGTTGATGACCCACTGGCCGCATCTCTGGTGGGTGATTCGCGGTGGGAGAGAGCGTCGCTGGGCGCCGCTTTGGTGATGTCGATGAAATCGATCTTGGTACCGCGCCATCGTTGCCTTTTTGATGAAATGCGGCGTTGGCTCAGCCTCGGTATTCCATCACGATAATACACTGAAGGAATTTCTTTGACTTCCTCGTTGATGGCTTTTGTCTTGTATGACTATCCTCTCTTTAATTTGGTTGGCTTGAAGGATAGTTGGCGTTACAAACTGAATGATCATGGATCGTCCCTCTCATATCCGCGCTAACTTTCCAGCGAGAACGTCTTTGCATTTTGTTTTAAAATGGATAAGGGGTTTTGAGGTGCTTCGGAATGTCTTGGAATCCAAATCTGTGGCCCGGGATCTTTCAGGGTGGAGTAATCGATGTCTGAGTTCCGGGGTTCATACCATTCGTTTCGGTCGGGTGATCACCTTGTGGCGCGTCTGATATGGGTACTATGTTCTGACGCCTTTTGTTTCGCGCTGGATCACGTGCATTCACGACCTGTTGGTACTCACCGGTTCATTCTACTCGCAGTTCTGATGGGGAACGATATCGCATATGCTCACGGAGGGATGGCTTTCGCGATGAGAGGGCTGCCCGTGACATATTGTGAGGCGGGCGTGCTGGCGTGGGAACCTTCTGTGATGGTCGCGGCGTGGGGTGTCTCCGAGATGAGCATGTTAATAGTGAGGCCTAGAGGTAGTACCTTTCCCACGACCACAAATGAAGTGAGCATTCGCAGTTTCAATTTCCGCTGTTTTAGTTTATCGAAGGGTGATCACGAGATGATGTCGATAGAACTCCGTTGTCAGTGGGACAGATGAAGCTGTCTTGTTGACCACTCTTGCACGAGCCCACGATTGGGTCGTCGTGAGGGTGTTGGCATCCCTCAGTCTGAATCGAAAGTGATGGCGGTGTGCCAGTCGTGGTAGTTTAGACCTTTGCTTGCCATGTGCCACCTCAGTGACACGTCTGCGTGAGCTGGGCGCTGCGTGAGCTAGATACCTCTACCTCTTGCCTGGAAATCCTCGGATTACTGGATTTCACGAGGTTCTTTGGTGTTGTACTAATAGTCGTCATCAGGTGACGTCGGTTCTAGCTGAGGGCGGAGCACAGTTCCCAGGCTTGACTCTGCGGGACTGATTCGAGGATATCGCGTGGGTGTCATACCATTATCCAAGTACTGTTTGACCTCTCTTAGATTTAACATCTACAGTCGATCAGTGTGATAGCCGTAGTCCGGAACTGCCAGTCTGAGTTGATGTCTTGTCTCTGCATCGTGGGGTCTGACTTCATACGAGTTGGCCGTCGGGGTATTTAGTTTCGTGCCGTCGCGGGACACTTTGTGATGTTTCAGCGAGGGGTGAAGCGGGGTAGATGCGTCGTCGTCTATTTCGGAATTCTGGTGGTTTGAATAATCGGGATTACCGCCTTTGCCCAGGACCGTTCTTCATTTTTCTTTTGGAGATCCTTCACAGTGGCTTTGTCTTTTGGAGACGTCCTCGTCGTTTGTCTGTCAGCTTTTTTCTTTATGGTGGAAGGCTCTTTCTTGGATATGAGGCTTCCTTCTTTGTTATCACATACTTCTCTCAGCTTTTTAGAGCACCCTCATATGCGCACTTACATTTAGGGATTTTGGATATGGAAAACATTAGTCTTTGGAGTACGAATCCTAAACCAGCCATGAATCACGTGATTGCAAACTTGTCAGTATATACCTTTAGAGACTACGGCATTTGGAAGCAGCTGAATTTTCAGGCCTCGGGCTTTTCTTGCGTACCATGTTTGATAGTCGGTAGATGGTAACGGCACACGGCTTGCGTCATTTCCGACCGGTGAGAAGTGATGATGGATAAATCCCGAATGAGGAGATTGGCGACTGGTGAAGTCGTATTGAACCATGCAGGCTTGGGCCTTTTCGATTGATTCGCGAAAGCTCTGCGCCATATTTGGGTCTTAGTACCCATGGGCTCAATTGCAGTTTTTATGGTGCCCGGATGATCGGCGGATCGTGCCATCGAATGTACAACTAACGGCATTCCCGAACCGTTTTGAAGGAAGTGGGTACCTCGACATATGGTGCTTCGATTTATTTGCACAGGTGTCGCGAGTGTTCGAGCCGTCCTTTCACCATTCCGCCGCGCGGCGGGTTCTTGTTGGAGGTTCTTGGACACCAACCGTGAGTGTTCATGTTGAGGTGGCGCGATTCTCAGATTCGGCGTATTCCCCAAAGTGCTTCCATTGCCTTCTTCTCTGGGGCTAGATGCGGTCTATGCCCCAGGCATGGACCGGATTACGCCGGTTCTGACCGCTTTGCAGGGGGAATATCGACATTATCTGCTGTGTCCCTCACGAGAAACGATGTGCGTGACGCCGGGTTATCGCACCTGGGGGTAGTCGGATCGTCTGGTGAGTTACGTTCTGCTGTTCTGCCAGGGCGATTGATTGGTGAGCAAGTGCTTCCACCTGCATTGGTGTTGGCTTACATTGCTTAACGTCGGAGAGTCGGATTGTTTTGCGTTAGCGGTGATCCACATCTTTGAGGATTAGCGTTACCCACAACGTGTTGTGTTGATACCATCGATGGCGAAATAGATTGCTCTTTATAAAGGCGTCGGTTCCTGAACGAAGCAATGATGATGCTTTCGGCGGGCGAAATTTTGGGCATGAGGGTGATCTGGGCGGACACAACGGATTCTTTGCGGGTGATGACTCTGGATTATCTCTGAGCTAAGTGAGATCGTTGTCTTGTTGTCTGTTTCTGAGCGTGGCGTTCTAACCGAAGGGGTTGGGGAGGAAAGCTTAACGTTTAGCCTCTCAAATCTGCCAGTCAGTTTCTTTCACGGAGAAGAGTATAGAAGCGAATCATGTTGCATATCAGTATCGTTAAATCTGTATATTTTTGCGTGGGTGTAGTATATTTTATAGTAGATGTCAATGAGTTGTCTTTATGTAAGTTTACTCCGATGGATAGATTTTCTTCATCGGCATCGGTTGGTAATGGATTAGAAAGAAATTATTATTTGAATGTCTTCTTCCTTATATTGAGGGAATCACGTGATGAATCTGTTATTATTTCTTTGTGTGATGAATTTGGTTGGATTGGCGGATGATGTCTTATTGGGGTTATTCTATTTTACGTATTGGCGAAATCTATGATTTGCGGGATATGGACCTTCTAATTTCATCGAAGATGAATCACTGGACCAATGGGCGAGGGCGGCTTCTTTTTGAGGTGATGCTGAGGTAGGGACTTTAGTGTGTGTTGAGGCCCCACCACTTCTTTTGGGCTTGGTGAGGTGGGCTTATGACCCAGTTTCAAGCCTGCATAGTATTCATAGATTTAGTATTCTTTCAAAATGGGTTGTTTGAATTAGAAGCAAACGAAAATTTCTTGTTTTTTAAAATTGTTCTAGAATTTTGAGCACAGTTTTTTAAAACATAGAAAATACATTTTTTTTTGTTATCTAAAAACTGTTATTATTATTTAAATTTAGTTTTTTTTGTGTTTTTTTAAACAAAATAAATAAATAAAATAAAAAACCAGGAACCAAACATATTTTTCATGTTTTTCTTGTTCTTCTAATTTTTTTAGAATAAAAAATATTTTTCAAAAATAAAAACCAAACAAATCCTAATTTTCTTCCGACAAAATGACGTTCTTCACATAAATCTAAACCCATGCCACATCAGCCGTATGGATTCAAATTTGAGATATGTTTGATTCGGGGAAATTTTTGAAGGAAAATGCGAGGCAAAGAATAGGAAGGATAAAAAATAGGAGCAAAGAAAAAAAAAGTAGAGCTAAATTTATGATATTATTTTTATTTATTATTTTAAATTTATTTTAATTATTTTAACTAAAGACTACATAATTTAGAAAGATACAAGTTTTCAAGTAATTTATTTTTATTTGATTTTCCTTTTTAGAATTTTCTTTGATGCATTGTCTTTTGGATTTTGATGTTTTTCTTCCCCTTTCTATTACCACTTCAATTAGGCCAAATTTGTAATTTGGAAAATACGAGAAAAAATATTAAAGAAAATGATTTTTTTTTTTTTTTTATGTTTAGTTAACCATAAAAAATATAAAAAAATCGAATATAATCAAAATTTCTCAAAATATTATATATTTTTTAATTTCTTAGTCCAAAACAAACAAAATAAATTGAGTTTTGAATAAATATATAAAATTAATTTATTAAATATAAATCTATTTTTTATTTTACTTCAAATTTTCTTTCATTCTACTTCTCCTCTCTATTTTCCTTTATATTTTATTTCCTTCTCCTCTCTATTTTCCTTTATATTTTATTTCCTTAATACTTTCTAGGTTTTAAAGGGAGCCTTAAATTTCATTATTTTTTGCTCTACTTTCCAAGATAACAAATTAGATTTATACTGTTATAATGTTTTGAAATCACTTCACAGCTCAAGTTTATGAGAAGGTTTTATTTTTCTTCTTGTTGGATGGAAATTCCTAATTTGTTTGGATTTGTATTAATTTAGTTAATATTTTAGTTTTCATTCACCAATTGCATGAGAGGTTATATACCTTAAATATCTCTTGTATTCTTGTAGCAAATATCTCTTCCATTCATTAAATCACTCTTTCAGCGTCTGCCTTGTGTCAGAAACCTCCTTTACCAATTTCCCCCAAAACCCATCATCAGGAACCCCAAACAATAACAAATCAGAAGATTGTACAGGGTAGGAAGCCATCAGGCCAGTTGCTTGCTATTGGGTTGTTGTGTTTATTCTTGCATTAAATGCGTTAAATATGGTTCTCGTTGCACTTTTTAAATTTCGTCGGTTTCTATGTTTAGGATTATGTTTCCAGTTCTCAGAATCAGGAATTGAGCTTCCGTTCGGATTTCATTGAATCGGTTAGATAATTTGGATTTTATGATGTCAGAATATTATTCTTAGGGATTTCATGATGTTCGGAAAAATTGAATCTTCCGGATTGGCGATGTCCATTAAAATATTGTTTTTCAGATTAATGTGTCAAAGAATACCACTCTTCAGCGGATACAAGTGAATCTGATGCGAAATCCAAAGTTCCATGAAATAAATTATTATTAACTGTGATCAGAATGCTTTAATTTATTTTTATTTAACGTTTATATTATTTAATTCATCAATCTTTATGACTATGAATATGATTATTTATGATTAATTATGATTTCAATAAGTTTATGATTGATTATATAATTTAAGATTATGAATATGATTGTTAAAAATAATGATTATGAGTATGATTATATTATGAATCTTTGTTTTTGGCGTCGTCTCGGCTCGATGCCATTATTTTTTTTTTTTTTTTTTTCCAAGCGAAGCGAAACGGAGGAAGGGGAGTTGGGGTGCGCAGAGAGATGAAGAGAGGAAGAAGAAATAAAAAAATAGGTTTAAGGGTAGGTGCATTTTTAAATAGGTATTTTTAATAGGATGTATGAAATGAGCCCAGGTGTAAATAGAGCCTCAATCCTAGGCATTATTTTATAAAAAGTGCTAAGGCTGTTTTGTTATTATGTGACACCAAATTGGGTACAAGTAAGAGAGTAAAGTCATTACTCATAAGTGTAATTAATGCATCAAATTGGTTTACTATTATTTTACTGCATATAACTTTCTTTTTAAGGCAAAATTTATGAATTAAGTACGGTCATGGGAAAAACTATTAAATGATTAATTTATAAAACTGTTCTCGTATAAGAACGACGTTGAGCTACAAAATTAATCTTGAATCAAGCACAATATTATCTCTTTCTAATTTCGTACTTTAGTGTTATTATTTTGTATCAAATTATATATATATATATATATATATATATATATATACACACTAAGTTGGATGATTATTATTAACTCATCATAATTATACCATACATAGATAAATAAAAATTTTATACCGTAGATTATAAATTCCATGTTTGTTAATATATTAAATTTTGAACCCAAATTTCTTAGTCTGTCACTTATTTCATTTTTTAAATTTAGTTGATGTCCATTAATGTAAATCATCTTGACTTTCAGAAATAAGTGTCAAATGGAAAAGGCACGTTTTTTTGCATTCTTTATCTTTAAAATGTTGACTAACCTGCTATCAAAATATGAAAAAGTAAAGTGTTTCTAATTGTTATTTATCCTTTCATCATTATCTATCCTTCCAACTTAAGAGCTAGTTTGGCACTGTTTCTTATAACAGTGCTTTTAGCCAAAACGTTTTTCTTTGCAACGCTTCTATTATAAGCGTTTTTATAAAAATCTGAAAAAATGATTGTACAAAGGTTTTTTTGTAACACGTTGCAAATGTATAAAAATGCTTTTATTTCATTAAAATTACCAAAAATGACATTTAATATTTAATTAGAAAAATAGGATATCATAATAAATAAAAAATTATTACAAAAGTATATAAATACATATAAAAATTTATATTAATAAAACATAAATCAACTATTTTATAGAATTATAAAATATTAATTTTAAAATAGGATCATAATAAATAAAAAAATTTATTACAAAAGTATATAAGCCACATATAAAAATTTATAGTAATAAAACATAAATCAACATTTATTATGATTATAAAATTTTAAAAATATTTATAGAAATAAGTTAATTAAGGAATAAACATATAATATTTGTATTAATAAAAACCTAAAATAATTAATTTTGAATTTAGAAAATATATTTAAAAATATTTATAAAGATTTAATTAATAATAAACGTATCAAAATTTTTGTATTAATAAAAAATTATTAATTATTTTATAAAATATTTTTATGATTATAGATTATTTTTTTAAGAAATATTTACAAAAAATATTTGAATTATTTTAAATAATTAAAGGCCTATGATATTATTTTCATTTTTTAAATAAACCAAATAAGTACAAAGAAAATAAATATATATTTAAGGATAAACAAGTAGGTGTTTTTTAAGAATATCCAAAAAAATTTAAGTGACTTAAAAGCACAATAATTACTTCTCAAAAAAACCACTCCCAATTGTTTTTTTAACTTTCAAAAATCACTTTTAATATACTTAACACTTGCATCAGAAACAAAAAGTGTTTTGAATTAAAACATTTATAAGAAAAACTAGCATAAACAAATCATAATCCCATGGCTCACTTTTGTTCATTAGCCTTCCAATTTGAGATGTTAAAACTATCTCTTACATTATCAAAAACATAAAAATTAACTCCTTATGTATTTTTAATTTTTATTTAAAAATTAGATAAAAATTAAGAATAACTATTTTATTTTTAATTTTAATTTTTCATCAGGATAATGTTTTTATTCAAAATTAATTTGTTCAAAATTTGGGTAAATTTATTTTTAGAAATCATATATAAACTTAACATTTATAATGAAGATGATTTTTATGATATTTTATTTTTAAATAACTTACAGAAATAAAATATTTTATAAGAATAATTTTTATTTTTTTATTTTTATAAAATTTTGGAATGTTAAACCAATATTGAATACAGATTAAAGATGTATTTAAAAAAAGTGGATTGGATAAGACAAAATGTTTTTATTTAAAAATTTGCATTTTATACACAAAAATTTAGATAAAATTCCATTTTATAGCAGGACAGTGGTACTTCTCATGGTTTTATTTTAAATTTATTTTTTAAAATAATCCAAAATTATTATAATAATAATTTATTTTTAATAAATAATTTTAATAAATTATAAATACAATAACTATGATACTTAATTTATTTTCAGTTATTTAAAAATAAATATCATAGGAAATATCCATGTATTATACATGTTAAATTAATATATTATCTACAAAAAATAATTTTTTATCAAATTTGAAAATTAATTGTAAATAAAATTATCTACCCCTTTAAAATTATATATATATATATATATATATATATATATTAAAATCTATTCAATATTTATATAATATTTATATAACATTCTAATAAATTTTATAAAAAATAAAAATAAAAATATTATGATGACAATTTATTTATTAAGTAATGCTTTTTAAATATCATGAAAACATCATCATTATAAATATTTTTGGAAAATCCTCACATTATAAATGTTAGAATTTAGATATTATACTTAAAAATCTAATGAGTAAAATCCACATGGTCATTTACTTAAAATGGGTTTGCTCATAAATGTGGCATAACTAAGGGCATGTTTAAGTGTATTTAAAAAAATAATAATTAAAAACTTTAGTAATAAACCGCAAGTGCCCAAAATTTAGAACAGAAATTAGTTTCCGAACATTTACTATATAAATGAATTACAGCTTAAATAAAATTTAAATGTGTGGATCCAAGTTTAGTAATTTTTAAAGTTAGTTTAAAATTTAAATAATAAATTTATTGCTATCACTAATTTAAGGTTTTCACTTTTCATTCACTCTTGCTTCTTGCTTCTCTTTCTTTAATTATTGTTCATAGTTATATTCTTAAAAAAAGTTTTTTTTAGTTTTATTATTTTTAGATTTTTTTTAAACAAGTTACCTAATTGTCGAGACAAGCTGTGACGCCCTAAATCCTTTTTTTTTTTTTTTTTGTTACTGGACAAGTTTGTCGCGCGCACGTCCTTGTCATCCAAGGCCTTGTCGTATGCTTTTCCAGGCGATGTCGTGCGCGAACATGCGCGTGTGCCTCCATATTATCGACGACGCGACGTCCGGAACGCGGGCGTTATGTTGGCACCGCCTTTGCCGAAGTCTGTGCGCATTCAATCTGACGCATGTCTATCATGCAGGCCCGGCTCTATCGTGGGCGACAAAGCGATCTCCAGCATTGTGTGAATGGGCTCTCGTTTATGAGCAAAGAAATCTTCTGTCATGACGACTCTCTATCACGACCCTGATTTCCTTCTTTTTATACAATACTGAAAAATATATATTTTTTCCTTTTAACTTAAGTATACATTTAAACAAATACTGGTATCATAGTCAAATGAAACTAAATGAATTAATTAAAATTTATTTAAAAAGCAAATATTCTTCTAAAATGATTTTATCTAATAAAATTTCTGATTTCATTGGAATAAGAATTGGTGAAAATATTTACCCTTTTAACTTTATTATTATTCTTATTATGATTTGAATTTTATTTCATATTAATATGAATTAAATTTATAAAGTTTTATACAATAAAAATAAAATATTGTTTTTAAAATTATAAATTTTTTTTAAAAAAAAAATTATATTATTGATTAAAACTCGAAATAAATTAAAAAATAAAAAATATACAGAATGGAAGATGGATAGCATAATAAATCGATATAAATTGATTAGGATATCTATTACTCAAATTCTTCAATATACTCGTGACCATCAAATCTGCTTTGCCAGCCAGTCTCAGCCATCAAAAACTACTTTACTAAGAAAAAAATGGAAGAAAGATAAACAAATAGGTGATTTTAAACTAAGAATTACTAAAAAAATCATCCCTCATTATTTGAGGAAATAGGGCTAGAAAACAACAATACTAGACAAGAAAGGGTACTCTTATTTATTAAAGGTATGTAAAAAAAAGTTTCTTCACTGTTCCATCTTCAAATAAACTTCATTAAAACTTGTGCTTCCACCTTCATGATAATTCGTAATAAACTATGTCTCAAACCAATCTTATCTTCTGGCGGCTTTAACTTCATGATTATGAATCGTCTTTAGATAACTATAAGAACAAATCACATTAATTAGGAATAAGCATTATACATCATAAATAAACTCCATTCACAACCGGAAGAAAACCTTCCTATTATTATCAACCTTACTCATTCATCCTATAAATAAATTTGCTAGTTCTCAATCCAAACATCCCATACATCTATCATAATTTGATAAAATAAGAAGTAGAAATTCATACGGCGAGAATTCACTCCCGTTGAATCTCTGAAAGGTGATTGCCGACTCCACCCATCCCCGCAGCCCTGCAAACCTGCAAGATCTCATTGAAACTTGACTCTCTGTTTGCTCCTTCTCATCCCCTAACTCAACAATGGAAGATCAAAGGTGGTATCGGATTAAATAGATGAAAGGGCAAAGAAGAAGATGATAATAGTTGGCATATCAAGATGATGAATAGAGATTCAAGCAGAATGGAAGATGAAAGATTCAAAACACAGGAAAAAATTCAGCAAAGGAAATCAGATTAAAAAAGAAAGGAAAGAGATTGTGATGAAGGCAGTGAAGCAGATATATGGAGGAGGCTTAAACCTAGGGAAAGGAAAGAGGTAAAGATTATTATTGACTTATTATTGACTTCAGAGTCTGAGTAATTATTTAAATCTCGATAAAATACATACAAATCGTAGTCATTAAGTATAGAGCTTTAGCAAAAAAATTAAAATCATAATCACAAATTGTTCATTTATTTTTAAATACGTATTAGATTGCTATTTAAAAAAAATGTATAATTGGTAATTTTTTTTAAAAAAATTAGATGTGTAAATACTTCGAAATATGTCAGTTAATCTCTCATTTTTATCGTGATAAATGTGGTCGTAAGGTTATTTTTTGGCATTTATTGAATGTAGTTTTCAATCATTGGAAACTATTATTTTGAAAAGAATCTTACTCATGTACATTTTTAAAGTTTAGTACTGATATTAAACTCCCTTGTTTTTAGGGAAACAATAGGTTTTCCTTACATTCATATAAAAAAATATTATATACTTTACAGAATAATTATGGTTTCGATTAAAGCAAAAAATGCAAAAAAATCCTCGAAAATAGTTTATATTAGTCAATTTTTAAAGAACATGATAGAACTGGTGATCAAACCATCTTAGTAATAATAACAGTGGCAGTTTTAATTCGATTTAAGATGTTAGTTTAGCCCTTAAGCTTTGTCGATAGATTTTTAATTGTCGTGCAATAGGGTTTTAAAGCATTGATAGTAGTAGTTGTGTATATTATTGATAGTTGTATTGTATTTTGTATTAATGTAGTAAACCCTAATTTCCCTTGCCATGTTAAATGATATTATTTCAACAGATTATTGACATAATCTCGTTGGTTGTAAGCTGTTCAATCGTCCGTTACTTTTTGTGAATAACCACGGACCTATCACGTGCTTTGGCAGCCATGGAGAGCACGTGCACCGCCGCACTTGTCACCCAAAAATATTAAAAAAACTCAAATCATTTTTTAAGTGAGTAAAGTAAATAATTCGAATAATGTGGGAATATTTGTGTGAAATTATTTTTTAAATAAAAGTACCTTTTATATTATACGAATCTAAACCTTCAAAATAAAAATTTCAAATCAAATAGTTTTATACAAGGATTCAAAGAAATTGCGAAACTTCTTTTTCCCCAAATAAATATATTTTTTAACTGAAATCACTATTTCCTTTTATATATATTTTTCTCAAATCATTTTGTAAATTTATATTAATAAAAAGACATTCACGTTTTTTTCTTATCACATTTCCACACTTTTTTTTATTGTGAAAATATCATTCAAAATAAAATAAATTTTTCCCTCAACTCAATTTTTGTTATAATATTGGTTAAACAATTTTAACCAAATATATATAAGTGGGTAGTTAAGTTTTGAGTCATTGCTCTATGTTGGTTGTAAATGGGTGGTTTCCAATGGTTTAATCCCCAATGACTCATGGTTGGAAGGTCCTCGATGCAGTCGGGGTTAGGCGATCGATCGGATCGTTGTCGGTGATATTTTTGGATTCGATTTGATGATTTGTCCTCCGGTTTGATTGCGTGATGAATCGATCTTTTTCGATTGATCATTCGATATGATTTTTAAAATATTGGTTTAATCTCTTCTCAAGGATTATTCGTCACAATTGTAATCTGTGTCCTGCTCATAACCAAATCCGGATCATTTTATTCCATCCCCACATTATAACTAGATATCTAAAGACATTTTTGTTTGAAAGTGTGTCTTTTTATATTTTTATTAGGATTTGTCCTTCTTAAACGGTTATCCCATTATTTAGCGTCATCTCTTTTGGATAAAAAGGGAAAAAAAATAAGAAAAAGAGAATTATCATCTTAAATTATTTCCTTTTTACTAATTTAATTTTCTCTTTTTTCCAAACAAAAATGGATATATTTTTTAACATTTTAATCTTCTTCTTTTTTTAATCAACTTGTCGTGGTGCATTCAGGCATAAAAAAGGGAATAACTAAGGCCAAATGTGAGTGTATTTAGAACAAGAAATTTAGTTTCCAGGACTTTTTACTATATAAATAGAGTACAGCTTAAGAAATAAAGTTTAAATGTGAATTTAAAGTTTAGTAATTTTAAAGTTGAGTTTAAATTTCAAATAATAAAAGTTATTGCTATCTACTAATTTTCGGTTTTCAGTTTCAAATCCTCTTGCTTCTCTTTCTTTAATTATTATTCATATAGTTATATTCTTAAAAAAGTTTTTCTTGACTATATTATTTAGAAACGGAATAAACATTTGTAATGTAAACCCAAAATAATTATTCATATGATTATAAAAATGTTTACTAATTTTTTTGATTAATTAATATTCATATAAAAATTTGTATTAATAAAAACTTAAAAGCAAGTTATTTTATAAAATATTTTTATGAATTATGAAATTTTTAAAAAATATTTACAAAAATATTTGAATTATTTGAATTTTAAAAAGAATATATGATATTATCAGTTTTAAATAAATCAATTAGATGTTTAGGAAAAATAAATAAAATATTTAAAGAGATAAGCAAGGTGATTCTTACCAGGACAATTAGATATTTGCCAAAGGAGTAATAAAGCTTTTAAAGTGTTTTTCAACACAAAAGCATATAAGTGCCCCTTCAAAAACACTCAATGTGTTTTTTTTACTTTACCTCAAAAGTGCTTTAAAGTATTACTAACACCCTTTTTGTCTTAAAGCATAAAGTGTTTTGGTATAGAAACACTTCTAAGAAGCACTTCCAAACAAGCCCTAAAGCTAATTTTTAAAACCGTATTTGATAACTTTTTAATCAGCGATTTAGGCCCAAAACCATGAAAATTATAAGTTTTTCGGTTCAGTCACCGGTTCCGTTTTTAAAACATTGATAATAATAGTATAATAATATAAGGTTAGTTTGAGGATTCTTGTGGGCGGCGTTTTATTTTGCGTGCGTTCATCGATAACCATGCTTTTTTATCAAGTGAAACTACTTTTCCTTTATTATTCAAATAAAATGTATTTCCAACTGAATTATTGATATAATTGTTGGTTTGTCAGATATGAACCGCTGTTCAATGGCCTTTTTTTGTGGATGTGCACTTTTGATACTTATACTTTAATTAGAGGTAGTAATTCGTGCTGACGGGTTGATCGGGAGTGGCGTCGAGTTTGGATAAATTTGGCTCGATTTTGACGAAGAATATCTGCTAGAGACCCAAATGGCATTGAATAAGTCGGACCAAAATTCGCTTTATAAGCAAAAATTAATAGGTGGAATTGGCAGTGAGGTGAGTTAGTAAGATGACGTTTTCGAACCAATCATTATGACTAGCTTTGACTGTTTGGATAGATCTAGAGCAACTTAATGGACCAGAAAATAAAATTGTTTATTTTCTTTCTAAATCTAAATCTTCAAAGATAAAAATATAAATTTCAAATCAAAGGAGTTTACTTTTTAGTTCAAATAAATTGGCAAGGCTTCTTTTTCTAAATAAATCATATTTTTAAATAAATAAATTGAAAGATTTTCTTCTTTTTAAGTATATTTTTTAATAAAATCGACAATCGTCATTTTATAAATGTATATTTTCATATCAAAGATGGCATTTTCACTTTTTTTAATCGTGAAAATCTCATTCAAAATAAAATAAATTTTCCCTCAACTAAATTTTTGTTAAAATAATGGTTAAAAAAATTATTTATTTATTTTTATTTTCAAATAACTAAAAAAATCATACTTCTTAATAAGAATTAAATTGATTTATTATTGTAAATAAAGTTATATAGACTTTAAGGGTCATGTATTTATTTGGGTGGTATGATGAAAAGAGAACTAAAAAAGGTCATGCATCTAGGCATAGAATGCCCTATAAAATTTATATAATGATTGAAGACGATAATAATAGTAATAATGAAAAATAAATAAATAAAAATAAAATAAGAATAATTTAACCTTAAAAAAATGTTCATATTTTAATGATTTCCTTTATTATTGAAATAGACTCTTAGTTTGATGTTTTCCAGAGCTATATCTAGGACTTCCGAGCTTATTTTGAGGTAAATGAAAATTAATGTATATTTTTTTATGTATTTTTATATGTATCATTCGGAAATGTTCTTTCAAATTATTTAGTTTTTAGTGCTGGTTAAAAATATATGAATAATTATTTTTTGGACTTTTATGATAGTTTATATTCGAAGGTTGAAATTTAGAAAAATTTTGTTAGTATGGAATTTTGAGAATTGATGATATTAGAATATTACGCAACTCTGTACAGGTATTTGGTAATTAGAATTAATCCAGTTGTAAAGTTGAAAGTTTGTATCGTTTTACACTTCGAGCCTTCGGGCTTGATACATGAAATGACAGTTATGTCCTTATAACGAGTTTTGGGATGTGACAACTTGGTATTAGAGATAGGTTCTAAAACAAATCAAATTACATTTCTTTGTAAATTTGGGTTGTATTTTATTTATTTACTTATTTATATTGCTAGTTTCAATAAACTTTTTTAGGAGTTCAAGTAATATTTATTAAAAAGGAAAATGTGAATAACCATCGAGGATCTAATATATGTTTTAAAATAATGGTTTAATTATTGTCCTTTTCTCAATAAAATAAATATTTAGAAAATGTTCTTTTAATATATATATATATATATATATATATACTTTTTTTTTATTTTTAAGAAATCCAAAGAAGGTTTTTTATGAGATAAAATCTAGAATACTTTTTTTAATCTTTAAATAAAATAATTTTTAAATCAAGTTTTTGTTAATATTAAAAATAAAATATTTTTTTATTCTTTTTCTAGATACATTTGTATACTAATTTCCTTTATAACATAGATAAATAAGTCATTTTTATTGCAAAATTGTTTTTTAAATAATTTTTGTCGTAAAATAAATGCAAATAAATTTTGTTGAAAATAAAATTGGACTTTTTGTGAGTACATAAATTTAATGTTAGCAATGAAAGTTTGTGACAACAAAGTTATAATAAATTTTGACAAATAAAACCCAAAATAAAATATTTCTAAAACAATATATACTCATTAAATCTAACTTTCTTGTAAATGTGTGAAAGTTTCATGCAACATAAACATGACAACAAAATTGAAACTGTGACATTGGTAAAAGCTCCCATGAAACGAGGGACCCAAAAAAGGGTTTTTTCTACTTGTACCGTTTATTTAAAATTTAATATTTAAAATACAATGTTTAAAATAATATTTCCACTTTTACAATAGTTTTTTATTATTAGGAAAAAGATAGTTAAAAATCATGTATTAAAAAAACGATTTCTTCAATATCGTATTTTGAAAAGATAATTTCTTTTCGGTTTATTTATTTCTTCAATTCATTTAGAAACAAATTACTGACTAAAGTCGCGACAATTTCTTTGTGTGTTGAATGGCTTGTTTTCTGCCAATTTGTTGAGGTTATAAGCTTGCCGTTTTTAAGCTTCGGATTTAGGTGTATAAGGTGTCGTTGGAAAGCTGCTTTGAATCCCCAAATACAGCCATAGGAGGTTGAATGAATTTTGATGCTGTAATTACGGAAAAAATTATCTTCCTAATAGCGTGTTGTGAGACACCCGATTGACTATTTTTTTTTAAACATATTGCTCATTTATTGCCAAAATGAATGGCAAAAGAAATCGCACTTTTGAAACACAATTGAGAAGATATTGAAGAAATCGTTTCTTCAAAATACAATTTTTAACTATTCCTTTTCTAATCTGCAAAAACTATCATAAAATTAAAATTATTTTTTTAAATATCATATTTTAGATATTAATTTTTAAATAAGCAGTAGAAAACCCACCCAAAAATGGGATTTTGCTATGATGATGGTCCACTTTTTAGTTATCTATAGTCTACAACCGATTCCAATTTGTCACCATTTCAAAGTGTTGAACTTTATGCTGCTGTCTCGATACAGACATGGAGAAGAAAGAGAGATTCAGGAATGATCCTCCATCTTTATTTTTGTTTTCCATTTCTGTAGAAACCAACCATATTATGTACATCTCATGATAAAGAAATGTAAGACTTCAAGTGTAAGAATATACTATCATCCAAAACATGTTTCTAAAACTGAAACATAAACACAAATCGTGTAAAATTCGAAAAAAAATTACAATTTTTACGAAAAATGAGTAAAATTGTAATTTCGATTGAAATGAAAATTTACAGATCTCGGATGAAGAAAGCGTTAGTTGGAATCGTCTCGCCAATCCCATTATCGTCGAGATTCGTCGAATTAGAGACGATTAAAATTCCAGCGTTTTTATTGTGGGTCTGGTGCGTAAGCGGTTTGTGAGAAGGAGCGTGTGATGTGTGAAAGTCGCTCTTATGTCTTCATGTGACACGTGTTGCGTAATTAGAGAGGATGAAGAATGAATGGCTTGGAGTTAAGCCAAAGTGTCAAAATCGAAACTTAAAGGGACGTGGATGAAATTTTGAAAAGTTTAATAGATAATGAAAATGATAGTCTTTGTACCAAAATTGGAGAAAAGCGTCACGAAGAGTGAAATTGGCAATGAGTTGGGTTTTTGAGATTTTAGAGAGAGTGTGTGTGACTTCTTTCTAGATTTCCACGTAGATTCAGGCAGTCGGTTCTCGGCCAAGTGAAACCGGTCCTCTGCTTGGCGAGGGCTCACAGCGTGGGCCAATAGGTTGGTGGAGTTCAAACATCCTACAGAGGTAGAGTCTTCTCCTACTTGTGTTATTTTTGCTAAGATCCATATGAATGGTTAGGGATACGAGGCTTGATTTAGTAATTTCGGTCTCGAAACATTTGAGCAAAGTGGAAAATCTCTATTGTGTGTAGTGAGTGGTCAGAACCCTAGGGTTTTCAGCATTCCGTGATGTTTAATGTGATTTTGTGTGTTTTGGGTGTTCAAAATTAATTACTTGATTTGTTAATTAACTCATGTGAGCTAATTTTGATGTTATTGATTTTGAATTGAATAATATGAATTGTGTGAATTAATTATGTTAATATATACATGTTTTATATATTAGCATGAGTTATTTAAGTTGAACTGTCACGTACCATATGCCTTTGGGGCACCCAGAATATTAGGAGTGAGTGCATGACATGAAAGAAAATAAAAGCGAAAACGTTTGTGAAAGGAATTTCGACGGAAGATTTTTCGGAGAATTATGTTGGAAGATTGTCCAATAATTCACGTCGGAGGGCCCGTGAAATTGTTTCAAGGGTTATCCAGTTCGCCTCGGAGGGTTGTTGATAAATTTCACCAGAAACTCGGTAGTAAGTTTCGAGAACAAAAAAGTTTTGTTTTAGCCCATATTTTCTTTCGCATTTGGCTTAGGCATGTGTGAGTCGGTGAGGACTCGAGATATGGGATTAGGTATGTAGACATTAGTAGGATCATGTATTTGCTTGAGTGTGATTGTTTTGTCATGGCATGTACTTAGGTGAGATGGCAAATGCAGGAAATTATCCTCTTGGGTATTACTCACCACTGTCGGGATCGCTATTTGGTCTGAGGAGTGTACGGAGGTTGGCTTCGCTCGGCGGCGTTTTAGAAAGCGGAGCTTATTGGCTTTGGTATTCATTTTGTATAACATGTATTAGAACTTTAAATTTTAATATATGTTTGAATTAAGAGTGATTTATTAACTCTTGAACCATGTAATATAGTTGATTGGATATTTTTAGTGAGTATTTATGTATGGGCCCACGTGGCCATTTTTACTCATTTTTATTCGTATGTGGACCCAGTGTGGTCATTGTGAAAATTTGGGACAGGTTGTACCTTGGTGAAACTCCATGTACAAGGAGACTGCGCGATTTTAGTGAGTGGTGTCGGGTTCTGGAACGCCGAAGTATTAAGCTGGTTGACGGGTTGTCGTGGGCCCACACAGGAAGTGGGACGTCACAGTTTGGTATCAGAGCTAAGGTAAACAATTACCTTGGGAGCTCGGTGAGTGTGTTTATAAGTATGGTTCTGATACCAGTTTCACAGCTTGGTATCAGAGTTTACGTATACGAATACCTAGGGCTTAAGAGACTTGGGATAAGGCCATGGTCATTTAGGTATAAGAACGTCACAACTTGGTATAGCTCGATGTTAGGGTTTAGGTATGTGATTACCTAGAAAGTCACGGGATAGGATTAGAACACTGCATGCATTGTGTTTTATGAGTGATTGGGTGTATACCATGATGGTTGTTGTATGAAGCCCATGGTTTGTATTGCTTAGTGAATACACATGGAAAAAAAAGCAATATTGAAGAAATTTTAGAGGTTTCTGATTATTAATAAGCGGAAAAGAAAATTATATAAATAAATAAATTTTAAAGAATTTATTTTTCTTTGGAAAAATGAAATAAAAAAATTATATATATTTTTTTATGGTCTTCCGTGGAGTGGAGCAATGAAAAAAATGATGTGAAAAAAAAAAAGGTTTCGGGGAAATTGGGTGGGCTCTTGCCATTTCGGTTGCATTGGGTCCGCAATCTGTGGGAATTGTGATATGGAAATTTGGGAAAGCGGCACAGGCATGACAGGCGAGACACGCCGCATTTGGCCCGTAGCAGCGGGATCTTCGCGACACTCTTAGGAGACCCGCGACCTGCCGTGGCCGCCTTGCGAGGGCGTGCGGCGGTGCGCAGCGATGCGGGTTGTGGGGTGTGTGATAATCAGTGTGTCGTGACGGGGAGAGCGGCTAGGCTGGCGGGGTGTGTCCGCGATCGTCGGTGTATCGTGATAGGAGAAGCGAGCCCGGTGTCGCGATCACGGCCCGTCGAGGGCGTGATACGACGGCGTGCGCTCCACGATCTGACACGATATCGTGCGACACGTAGGAAGCTGCGATCGCCCGCGCGAACACGTGTATGACACATCGCTGCGGCCGAGTGCGGCTAGAACACGATGAGAGGAAGGCCACGTCGGTAGGGAGGCGCAGTGACACGGTGCTGGTGCCGCGACCACTGACCACGTGTGCGCGACAGGCGTGTGCGGCGTAACGAGGTCCGTTGGGTGTGCACCATTGCACTGACCAGTCTTGACTCGGTCTGCTTTGTTACGATCCTTTGTTTGGGACACTGTTTATGAACATTGTTCATGAGCAGCATTCACGAGTTTTCAAAAAAATAAAATAAAATAAAATAAAATATTTTAAAAATAAAATAAATAATTTTTTTTTGTTAAATAATAAGTTTAATATATGAACTTACTTATTGTCTTGCATTACTGTAGATACATGGACATTGAGTATGAAATAAATTTTTAGCATGTAAATAGTGTCTCGAGGCTGTGTTTACACCTTAGAGATGCTGCATTGAATGATAACTTGTCATTTGACATGTGTAGATGTTTAGTCGAGGGCGGGGCGTGGGGCGTCCACGAGGTGCTAGTGAAACACCCTGATATTTGACCGACGAGGCTTTCTTTGAGTTTGCTGGAGTATTCTTGGCCTCGATTGCATAGGCTAGTCTGGCTTGGTAGATGGGAGGCAGAGCCAACCTCCCAGGAGTTCGGGGCACATCATCCTCAGATATTTACAAAGGGAGTAGATAGATGATGGCGAACCGTTGGTTCACGTAGGTTGAAAGGTATTGGAGGCTATGGAGATAGTTATGCTACGTCTGACGAGAATCGGATTCATTTGCATTAAGTGAGGGTGAGGCGAGTATGGTGGAACTAAGCGAACTTCTCCCAGAGATCTAGAGGCAATGACTTGGGCGAGTTCCGCAATCTTTTCATGGGCGAGTATTTTTGGGATCTTGCCGGAGTCACGCGAAGGCTCGAGGTTCCACTGAAATTTAAGCGGGAGACGATGGCCGTATTGGAGATGTGTGGCAGCAGATTCACGGAGCTAGCTGTTTCTTGATGACTATGTGGCCACGGACATAGCGAAGTAGGGAGATTAGAGAATGGGCTAAAGTGATTCACGTTGAGGTACGGATTAGCGGGACTCACTTCTGAGGACATGGACTCCATGGTTGGGACTACCACTAAGCCATAGAGAGAGAGATCGAGATGCTCGGGCACTCGGGATGCGGGTGTTAGTAGCGAGAGGAAGGAGGTCAGTCTTCTTCTAGTTCGGGGAAGAGCGAGAGGCCTGTGGTTCCACGGTTCGGCGCGCGTCAGGTCGAGGGGACGGATCACGATTGCTAGTATTTAGGCGAAATGGTGTCTGACCATTGCAGCTGACCATTTATATGAGAGAGGATTGCCCCGGAGACGGGGATCCCGGAGTTTCGGACGGCATAGTCGGTCGGCGACTAGGACATGAGGATCTAATATATTCCTCCACAGCGGTCTGAGCCGAGAGAAGCCGATGCTCCGGTTTTAGAGGCGCACGGGCACCTCTGACACAGGCGGGCTAAGGCTGCCACCTTGTAAGGCTGAGGCAAGGGCGAGGCCTGGTAGGAGACATCGAGGGATACGTAGTCGTGTGCATGCCATCATTACCGCGGTTGAGTCGGCGGATCAGCCCGATCATACAAAGGTGCGTTTTGCTATCTCGCGTGGGCGAGAGTGTTATTGATTAGTGTGCGTCATTCATTCATCGGTTGTGATAGGAGTTGGATTAGAGGTCGAGGCCTTGGAGGAGCCTTGTATGTGAGTTCTCCCCAGGGATTAGAGGCGAGATAGGGATGATATGTTGTGGTTCGAATTAGAGATCTTTGAGTTCTCCTGGTGATGGACTTGAGGGTCATGAACATGTTGGGTTGACGTCATCCTTGGGATGGATTAGTTATTGACTTCTTAGAGTCGTCATCGATTATGGCGTGGAGATTGCTCAGCTTGCAGCGGGGCGATGCCGTGTTGTATTTGAGAGTGAGCATGATATTTTGCCTCGAGGCAGTGTGCGAGTCAGTGTCGGGGACAATTGGCGGGTTGGCTGGCAAGCCTTGCGGAGACGGTGAGACGGACTTAGATCTACCTCAGTGATGCAGTGTGAGGATGTTTCGGATGACTAAAGGTTGCCTCGCGGGGTGGGCCGGTATTGAGTTACACCTGGTACTTCACCCATCTCTATGACTCGCAGGATGGCACCGAGTTGAGTTACGGGGACTCGAGTCAAGCTACGGGAGCTATTGGACTAGGGGTTCATTAGGCCAAGACACTTCACCATGGGGCGCTCAGGTTGTTGTGAGAAGAAGGACAAGACCCTTCAAGCGTACGTGATTTACAAACGGAGTTGAATAGGGTTCTGATCGAGAATCGGTACCATTGCAGAAGTTGGCGATTTGTTGTCAGTTGAGGAGGCGAGTCTACTCAGATAGACCTTATGCTGGTTACCTCGGTTGAGGTTAGAATGATATCCTACAAGACGGTGTTTAGGGCGTGTTATTTGCCTTTGAGTTTCTGGTGGCGCCCGCCAGTTGGCAGTCACGGCGGCGTTCCCATGGAGCTCATGCGCAGGGTATTCGACCCTATTAGATCGGTTTGTCGTAGTCTTCGTGGATGACGGTAGTTTGGTACTCAGTCAAAGTGGGGAGCATGGTATCACTTGAGAGGTGTTTTACGATTCTTTGAGAGACCATGAGTTGTATCAGTTAGGTAAGTGCGGTTTGGCTTACTAAGGTGAGATTTTTGGGACACGTGGTGTTAGCATCAGGCGTGTCAGTAGACCCTGAGAAGGTCGGTAGTGAGTTGGCGGGAGTGAGGAGTCGGTCTTCGAGATACGTAGTTTCTTGGGATTAGATGGAATTTTCTGATGTTCATTGGGATTTCTCCGTTGGCAACTTTTTATGTGAGATTATTGTGAGAAAGAGGTCAAGTTTGATTGGGGTGACCGATGCGAGGAGGCATTCGGGAGTTGAAGAGGGTTGCCGACTCCTATCTTAATAAGTCGGATGGGGATAGAAATTTCTGAGTGTATTGTGATGCCTCGAGGGTCGAACTGGGATGTGTTTTGATCTGATCAAGGGAGGGTAGTAGCTTATGGTTCCCGTCAGTTGAAGAATCATGAGCAGAATTACCCCACACACGACATGGAGTTGGCAGCCGTAGTCTTTGCCTTGAAGATTTGGCGCCACTATTTATATGGAAAACAGTTCGAAGTGTAATAAGACCACAAAAGTCTGAAGTATATTTTCACGCAGCGGGAACTCAACATGAGGCAACACAAATGGATGGAGTTCTTAGAGGATTATGACTTCACTTTGCATTACATCACAGTAAAGCGGAATGTAGTGGCCAATCTGCTGGTCGGAGTGAGGGTGGCTAGTATAACTTCGAGTGGTGGATGCTCGAGGCGTAGGACTGAGTTTGAAATTTACGGTGCATGAGCAAGCATAGAGATACGTTGGGGAGTTTAGTGCTTCCCACCTTCTGATGAAGCGAGTGGTCGAGTCGGGCGGGATGCGGAGATGGTGTCCATTAGGGACGAGGTCTGTCGGATACAAGTAGCGAGGGTTGAATTTGTCGCGCGGATGATAGTCTTGGTATAGAGGGCGGGTAGTAGTTCCCAGGTTGGCCGTTTGAGAGAGGAGATTCTCGGGGAGTTTCCAGCGCTCTCGATTGCCGTGTCAAATCCAGTGTACGAGATGTACTGAATCTTAGGTGTCGATGCGGAATGAATGAAGAACACGTGTGGGATTTGTTCGACGATGTCTCACGATGTCGATAGGTTAGGTGAGCACCGGAAGCCCCGGCGGGGCTACTTTAGCCATTGGAGGTGGCTGAGTGGAAGTGGGAGCACGTTACGATGAATTATGTGACCCACTTGCCACAGACACCGCAAGGACATGATGCGGTGTGGGTGGTGGTGGCTCTAGAGTCGACATTTTCTAGGCCGGTGCGGATGACCTTCACATTGGAGATTCTGTAGGTGTACATGAATGGTCAGGCTACATAGAGTACCAGTATCCATAGTGTCGGATAGGGGCAGGGTTTCTGAGCGCACTTTTGGAAGAGTTTCAGGCTATGGGCTGTGACCGTGAGTGCGACTTTTCCCACCGGAATAGGATGGTCGGTCGGGAGGGGAACCATCTGGTGTTAGAGGACATCTTTGCGACATGGAGTCACAGATCATAGGGTATTTGGGAGAGCATTTACCCTTAATGGAATTCTCTTACAACAACAGTTATAGGGCGAGTATACATATGGCACCATATGAGGCATTGTATGGTATGCGGATCAGATGTATTTGGATCGAGGTGGGAGGGCTCCATCACTTGGTCTGATAAGTGGAGACACCTCTGAGAAGGTGGTTTGATACGATAGTGTCTTCTGCGGCTGGAAACGTGAAGAATTTATGCGTGTACGGCGTCGGCCCCTTAGAGTTCGGGTTGATGATCACGTCTTCTTGAAGGTGATGCTGAGAGGAGTGGTCGAGGTTCGTAGAAGCGCGGAAATTGCTCGCCCGGAGTTTATTGGGACTTTCGAGATACTCGAGAGGGTAGGCATTGTAGCGTACCGGTTGGCTTTACTGCCCAGCATGTCAGGTGTCCACGAGGTATTTCACGTCTCCATGCTCCGGAGGTACAATCCAAATCCAGATCATGTAGTGGATTGGGGAGAGATTGAGGTTGACACGGATGAGACCTTCGAGGAAGGACCAGTGTGCATTATGGATAGTCGGGATCGGGTTTCAGAGCGCAAGATCGTGGGAGGCTAGTGAAGGTCTTTATGGGCGACCTTGGAGTGGAGTGGAGAGTGACGTGAGGCCTGACACGATGCGGGCCACTATCCTTTCTTGTTTAGGGATGAAGCTCTGGTTTTAGTCGTTTTAATACGCCGTAAGCTAGTTTATGCATGGTATAATTACCGTTGCATATGCATGTGGTGTTGTGATTATCCCGTAATTTAAGACCGAAATTCTTCTTTTTAAGGAGGGGAGAATGTAAAACCCGAGAAAATTCTAATTTTATGAAAAAAAGTAAAATGGTAATTTCGGTCAAAATCCAAAAATTTTCTAGATCTCGGATGATGAAACAGACTTCATTGTTGGAATAAATCTATGAAATCATTCTGGCGTAGAATTCGTGGTCAGAACTGATGAAATTCATTTTTAGAGAAGCGTGAGTGTCGGGTGTATTAAAGCGATTTGTGAGACATGTGATGTGACAAAAGATCCTCTTGCAATATCTTTAATATGTAGGCATCATTGCATGATTAGAGAGAAGATGGATAATGAAAATGGCTTAGATTAAACTGATGTCAAAAATCCAAAACTTAAAAGGACATGGATGGAATTTTGAAAAGTTTAATAGATTAAGACAAAAGAGCAATAGTCTTCTTCTCCAAAAATTGGAGAAAACGTGCAGAAGGGCTGGAAATTGGCAGTGAGTTGGGTTTTCGAGATTTTAGAGAGAGAGTGTGTGATTTCTCTCTAGATTTCGATCGTTGGATGTCGGTTCGAAGCGAATGCAAGCAAAGTTAATTACACGCGGTGAGGCTTCACAGCGTGGACCGGAATTTAATTAGATTAGATAACTCAAGAGGTAGAAGTCTTCTCCCACTTGTGTTATTCTTTGGCTATGAGCCATGTGGATGATTAGGGATATTGAGGGCTTGAGTTTGGCGTAATTTCGATCATAAAACAAACATTTGAACCGAGTAGAGAAAATCTCTATTGTGTGGTCGTGAACAATGCCAAACCTAGGGTTTCACTGTTCACGTGATGTGTTGTGTGATTTTGTGTATTTTGGGTGATTCAAAATGAATTACTTGATTTGTTATTAGCCCATGTGAGCTAATTTTGGTGTTATTGATTGTGAATTGAATAACATGAATTGTGTGAATTAATTATGTTAATATATACATGTTTTATATATTAGCATGAGTTGTTGATTGCATAATGCATTCCATATGCACCGGGGCACCCTAGAATATTAGGAGTGAGTGTATGACATGAAAAGAAACACAAAAAGAAAAAATGTTTCAGAAAGGAATTTGAGGTAAGATTTTCTAGAGAATAAGTTGAGATTGTTCAATTCACGTCTCTGAGGGGCCTATGGAATTGTTTTTGGAGGGCTATCTAATAGGACTTCTCCTCAAAGGTTGTTCAATAAATCCCACTGAAATCCTAAGAGGTTTTCTAGAACAAAAGCTTTTGTTTGAAACTCGTGATTTTTGCTCGCATTCGCTTAGGTATGCGAGGAGTCTGGTGAGGACCAAGACAATGGATCGCACGAGACATTCAAGTAGATCATATATTTGCTTGAGTGTGACTGTTTGCCGGCATGTGCAATTTAGGTGGGGAAATGGCGTAAAATTATCACTATCGAGTATTGCTCAATTCCGCCGAGTAATCACTATTTCCAGCACAGGAGGCATAGAGGACGACGCTCAACAGAGACCTGCTTTAGAAGAAAGCCACTTGTGGCTTTGGTATTCATTTTGTATAAATACGTATTAATCCTTAAATTTTAATATATGTTTAAATTAAGAGTATTTAGAGACAATCTGAACCATGTAATATAGTTGGTTGATATTTTAGTGAGTATTGATGTACAGCCCACGATCATTTTACTCATTTTTATTCGTGATGTGGACTCGATGTATTTGGGGAAAATTTGGGACAGTTGTACTCTTGCAGAGCTCAGACAAAGGACTCGGTCTAATTTTCGTGAGTGGTGTCGGTTACCCGACACATCTCACTGGTACCATGCTGATTTCCGTTGTCAATGTAATTCCCTGAAGTGGGCTTCAAGCAAATCGTATACCTCCAATGTCTGAAATTGTTTATCATAAAAGAACCCGTTGATCTTCAAGAACCCGTATAACTTTTCCCTTGCTTACTCTCTTAGTTTGATGGTATTATGAAACAATAACTTTTCTAAAGAGATCAGCAAGAGAGGATCTATCTATTTATATATTCTCTCATCAAGAATCACATTGTTTTCTAAATCATCACCATTTCAAACTTTCAAAATTTTAAAGTTTCATAAACGTTGCACCACTTTAGGAATGTTTAACAAATTACATTCCCCCACTTGGTGCAAACATTAATGAAAACCTTTAAGTAACAAAATACATGAATCACAGAGATAGGTCCTCCAAACATGAGTACTATCAACTATGTATTACAATACATTTTGTTCCTAAAGTACTTAACGTGGTAACGAAAACTTAATGAATAAACCCTATATTTATTCTAGGTCCAAAACGAAATATATTTTCTCAAATGAATTAAGTACACATGAAAATGAGAAAATAACTCAAGACATTAGAGTATCATAAACTGAATGTATATATATGTGGCGCCCCATTTCCCGGGGGTCCGTTGACAACCCACAACCTCGCAGAATACTGTGGATGCTCGTAACCTAATACCACTACGAAATCGGCGCAGTCTCCTTATAATGGGAGCTCTACCCAAAATACAACCCGTCTCCAAACAAATTTACAATGACTACACCTTGTAACACTCAACATACCCTGGTCGTTACATGTTTAGGTATTTTGTAGGCATGACTGAATTTTTCGTAATTTTAAATGCAAACATGGAAATTCAAACTCTAATTTGTATTAAGATACACAAAGGCAAATTTGTAATTTGCAAAGGGATAGGGAAGTCATAAGATAAGAAGAGTGTGGGCTAAATTAGAATATAGCATAAGTTGATTTGCAAAAAGAGAAGAACTTAAGGACTAAAGTGAAATAAAATGAAACTTAACCAAAAAAAAAAAAAAAGGGTTTTTGGGAGCCAAACATGGCCTAAGGAGAGACCTTTGATTTAAAACCAAATTTGGTCTCATTTTGGGGGAAGAACAAACCGTGAAGAAGGGAAGAAGAGAGAAGAAGAGGAAGAAGAAGGAGAAGCGTGAATAAAGGTAAGCATTTCTATGATTTTGACTTCAATACTAAATCACGCAGATATTTTAATTTCTAGTAGAATTTTACGGGTTCCAACCTAGGGTTTAGTTAGAATTGATCCTAACCTCTAGATTTTAACAAATTGAGTTGAAAATTCTAAATTTACAATATAAGCATGAAATCCCTTAATTCTATGTTTTGTATAAAGATGGTGGGCTTGTATGGGTTCTTGGACTTTACCTGTGGTTTTATAAGTTCTAAACCACAATTACAAAAGATGAATACTGGAGGGGGTTTCGAGGTGGTGTGTATTGAGTATTGAGTTGGTTTGGTGAAATATATGGACAAATGGGAGAAACCACCTTTCGGCATTTTGGTTGGTACTTAAGATTAAACAAGATGGTATCTGCACTATATTGAATTGTCGACTGCACCCAGACCAAAAAGTTGGTACCCCAGATCAATGTGCTCTATTTTGGAACTGTTAGTATTTTGGCCATAATTTGTCATTTTCTATCCGACGGAGTGATTCAAGCCGCTTGCTGAAACTGTACTTCAAGGAGTATAACAAAATACCTTGAAATAGGTACCTTAAATTCGACCTATGGCCTTTAAATTCACTCAAAAGGGGCTATATTCAAGTCAAATTCTCGGTTCATGGAACATAGAGGCTCCGCTGTTTAGGAGAGTATCTCGAGTTTTGGTGCCTGATTTGGGTGATTCCCAGTTGAGAAGAACCTCAGAAGAAGGCTTCAAAGAATACAAAGAACTGCTGTCGTGTACATGGAGTTATGACTCGAAATGAGTATTTCAAACTGACTATTTTGGCATGAAAATGCATAACTGAAGTTCGATGATTAAATTGGAATGATTCCAATTTAAGTAAAGTAGATCTATAAAGGAACAAGAATACATGAAGGAGGTGGGAATACAGGGAAAATATACTGCATAAGTATATGAAATGTCATATGTAATGAAACAAGAAAAAAAATATAGAAATGTTATGGTGTATAGATGTGTTATGAAACATGAAAACGAATCAAACATTTATTGATGAACATGAAAGGCAATATGTCATGAACATAATGTATTAAGAATGCCCTAATTATTCAGACGTAATAAAAATAGATTATATATGATTGATATCACATATAATTCGTAGAACTGCCAAGACTCGTATATGAAATGACACGACACCTATGTTACGGGCGTGCACGATAGTACTTCTGCATTTCCGATTAGTGCGACGACACTCCGACCGCGGCTTCCTCAAGTACATTAGTACTCGGCACTGATTAGTACTCGGTAATTTTCCGATTAGGCGACGACACTCTCCGACCGTGTTTCCGCACAATAGCACTCTAAGACTGATTAGTACTCAGACTGATTAGTGCGACGACACTCTCACGCGTTTCCGCACTTATTTGTGCTACAAAGATCTCAAGATCGTATTGTATCTTCGGTACTTATTATGTTGTGTCAGACTATCCCAGATATCGGGTCTAGGAAATCAAAAATGTTTATAAGGATAAGGACCCAATAAGAACAAGAATAAAGAAATGTACATCGCTCGATTAGAATGTAATCTTCGCACTCAGATAAGCATAAGTTCCTGTGAGTACCTACGGGTATCTCTGTATAAGTATAAGTTCTGTAGTACCTACGGGTACCTTTGTATTACCTACGGGTACCTTTGTATTTGATTAAATTATGTAGTACTCATGCACCTCCGCATAAGCTCCTGATAAGGATAAACCTTAAGAGGTACTTAAGGGTACTGCAAGAATAAGTTCCGTAATATGCTTATACAAGATCCGTGAAGGCAGAGCTCAGACATAAGCATAAGATCCAGAATACAAGATATGTCTGTAATACAAGTATAAACCAAATACAAGAATAAGTTCAGAACACAAGTATAAGTTCCAGAAGATAAGTATATGCTCCAGAATACAAGTATAAGATCCAAATATAAGAAGCTCAGAATACAAGTATAAGATCCAGAATACAAGTACAATTTCAGAATACAAGTATAAGATCCGAACATAAGAATAAGATTCAAGATAAGAATAAGCCCAATACAAGTGATAAGATACGCACAAGTATAATTTCTCAGAGGTACCTACGTACCCCAAGAAAGGTCTAAGCTCTATAACCCACGAGAGATCTGGATAAGTAATAGTCCTATAAGTCTGGCAGATGTCCTTTGGGAGATCCGAACACGAGGCCACCAGTACAAGTACAAGTATTTGTCCCCGCGAGAGACCTAAACAAGTATAAGATACATGTAACTCATGAGTACGCGGATAAGCAATTTCGCCTAAGATATATGTATAAGTTCGGGCAGACTGTGATAATAAGAATCTATATAAGGATGTGGTCCTAGCGTATAAGTATAAGTATGTGTCCTACGGAGATAAGTGTAAATATGTGTGTCCTACGTGGAGATCTAATAAGAATAAGTCTGTCATAAGTGTAAGATCTGAGTAACTATAAGTTTGCTATAAGTATAAGTTTAGTACCATATACGAGAGATCTGAAGAAGCATAAGTTTGTTACAAGTACAAGAAGTAAAGTGTCAATGACACGAAATGTAGCATGATGGGGAGAAAGATACAAAAGATACGAAAGTACAAGATATGAAAATCATAGGAAAGTATAGTATATGAATATTGCTAAGAGAAAATACATAGGAAGCATAAGAATATAGATGAAAGTATATGCCAAAATATGCAAGTACTTGAAATCACATTGTTACTGAATATCCAAGTAATGCTATATGTTTCATCGTAAGTGAGCATAAAGCATGCATAAGTATGAGTTATAAAATACATTTCCCACTAAGCTTAAAGCTTAGCACGGGTTTTTAATCTGTGTAGGTACAAAGGAAGACATTCAAGTATCTTTCGTGATAACAAGGGGCTGCGCATACTAGTAGGGAAGTCACTACATGTATGTTCTGCGCCCGACCAGAATAAAAGTATAGTTTTTATATAGCGTAAATGAGACTCAAGACTGCTCAGATAGATAATCGTGAAGGAATGGTGGTAGTTTTATTTTATTTTCAGATATGATATTTGGATTCAAGCGATAAGACTTGGACCCACCAATGTCTAAAAAAATGTGGTGTAAAGAGTCCCAGATATAGTCTCGCGCCTCTAGACTTGCTCGGATCCCCTTTTCGTCTGATCGAATCGGAGGTGACAACACCGGATCCAAATGCGAGTAAAATAATGGTAACTCGGGGCCCTTGCATCAATACTCACAAAATACATCAACTATATACAATAGTCTAAGAGTTAAATAATACTTCTTTACTAAACATATATCAAAATTTAGAGTTTTAATATATACATATTAAATCGACAACACCTAAAGTCACAACCCGACTTTCTTCTAAACGCGGCCTCTAGCGAGCGCCGTCCTCCTGAGCACTCCTCAGACCGGGGCTACATCCTCGACAGGGCGAGCAAAGCCTAATAGTGATAATTTCACGTGGTTGGTTTCCTCACCTATGCACATGTCATTAAACAATCACACTCCAAGAAAAATAGATCATATTTCAGTCGTCTACATGCCCAAACTCATGTCTCAAGTTCACGACTCCCTCACACATGCCTAAGCCAAAATGGAAAGTAAAAATATGGGCTTTCAAAACAAAGCTTTTTGTTTTCAAAAACTTCACATCGAGATTCGGTAAACATATTGGACTACCCTCCGAGGCGAATCTATTGATACAACTCTTTCAACAATTCATGGGTCCGACGTGAATCTCGTCGACTATCTCCTAATGACAACTCTCCTCTGAAAATCTTCCACAAATCTCTTTCACAAACATTTTCCTTTTATTTTCTTTCATATCATGCACTCACCTTGATTGTCCTAGGGTGCCCTATTGCATATGGAAATGCATTATGTTAATCCTAAATAACTCATGCGTTAATATATAAAACATGTATATATTAACATAATTAATTCACACAAATCATGTTATTCAATTTCACAATCAATAACACCAAAATTAGCTAGCATGGGCTAATTAAAAAGAAATTCATTTTGAATCACTTAATAATCATATAAAAATTCACACAATCATGTAACAATGAAACCCTGCTGGCACCTGCTCACGGCCAAGTAGGAATTTTCCACTGATTCAATGTTTTTAGGATCGTAAATTACGTTAAATCAAACCAAAATAATATTCCTAATCCATTTACATGGCTCTAGCCAAAGAATAACACAAGTAGAAAAGATCCCTACCTCCCCGGTTGTCTAACTCCACCAAACTGTTCACGATGTTTCGCCGCCAGAGGATTGACTTTGCTTCTTGCTCCGTCGAGAACCAACGATCCGAACGGCGGGAAATCTAAAGAGAAGTCACACACTCTCTCTCTAAAATATGCATCTTAGCTTATTGCACGTTTTTCTTTTGTCTTATTCTCATTTAACTTTTCCTTAATTCCCATCATGTCCCTTTTAAGTGACTTTTGACACATGGCTTAATCTAAGCCATTCATCAATCTTCACTAATCATGCAACATGTCATGGGCACATGGTAGGTGACTTTTGTCACATCACATGTCTCACAAACCGCTGCGCACCCTACACTCTCGTGCCTCAAACGCGGGAAATCTGACCGCCCTAACTCGGTCTAAATTTGACGCATAGCTAGATTTACAGACGATTCCAACTAAGAAGTCCGCTTACCATCCAGATCTAGAAATTCGGATTTTGGCCAAAATTCATTTTACCATTTTAAGAAAATTTGAATTTTCCCGGTTTTACATTCTCCCCTCTCGTTTAATTTCATTCAAATTTTGTACAATCATTAACAACTCGCCACGCATAAAGTAACGGCACTCATGCCTTGTGATGCAAACTGGGGTCATTTACATTGTAAACGACTAAAACTACGTACCTTCATCCCTAAACAAGAGTGGATAGGTGGCCCAGATCGTGTCCTCGCGCTCCCACATTGACTCCTCCACCCACCTGCTGCCATAATTACCTCACTAAATTTCACAATTCAGCAAACCTCGATCCCAACTATCCATAATGCACACCGGTCCCTCCTCGGCGGTCCCCGATCCGTCAACCTCAATCTCCCCTAATCCATCAAGCATGAGTCGATCCTCGGAGTGTACCTCCGGAGCATGGAGACGCAACAATCTTGTGGACACCGACATGCCAGGCGGTAAATAACCGTACGCTTACAATGCCTACCTCTCGAAAAGATCTCGGCGGGGCCTACTGCTCGGGCGAGCAGCTTCCCGCAGACTTGCCGAATCCAACTAATTTCTTTGTGTGCATCACTCTTCAAGAAGACGTGATCACCAACCTCGAACTCTAAGGGTCAACGTCGTACATCAACATAGCTCTTTTGTCGGCTCTGAGTCGTGAGAAGATGCTGTCATATCAAGCTCACCTTCTCGGATGTGTCTCTAATCAAATCAGACCGTTGATGGAGCTCTTCTCCACTTCATTCAAATATATTTGATCCGCATGGCTCCTACATAATGCCTCATATGGTGCCATCCGTGATACTACCGAGCAATCGCGTTGTAGGCGACCTACCAGCGCGTGTTCTTCCCAAATACCCTTATGATCCAGGACGCATGCCTCGTGTGAGTACGTCCTCTAACACTCTGTATAGTCCTCTCCGACCAATTATCTGGTCTGTGGTGAAAGTTGTACTCATGGTCACTGCAGTCATATAGCCTTTGGAACTTTTCCAAAAGTGTGTCAGAACCTCGGTCTCTATCCGATACCTATGGATAACGGATACTTACGTAGCCTGGACACTTCTAATATACAACCTTGAAAATCTTCCAATGTGAAGGTCCGCAGACTACTTAGAAAAATGTGCCACTTCGTGAGCCGTCCACTATCACCCATACAGCATCATGTCCTCATGTGTCCTTGAAATTGGGTCAAAATCCATCAGGACGTTGTTCCCACCCACTCGCACCACCAATGGTTAGTAGCCCTGGCCGGTCTAGTGCTCGGGCCTTTAACCTCTGCTAACACGTGGAGACATCGGTCAACAAAGTCCCCTACGTGTTTCTTCATTCCGCCATAATCGCGACGAAGATCTTGCACATCTTCGTACACCGGATGCACGACTAAATCGAGCACCGAAACTCCCGAGAATCTCATCTCTCAAATCGGGTCAACCGGGAACCACTACCCGCCCCTCTCTATACTGGTGGCGACTACCATCCGGCGTGACTCGCCTAGCCCTCACACCAGACTGACCGCACTCGCCCCCGATGGACACTATCTCCGCCCGGCCCCGGGACTCGATCACCGCCACAAAGACTTTCCGCAGCTACTAAACCCCCAACGACCGAGCCCACTACAGATCGTATTCCAAACTATCCCACGCCTCGAGCATCCGCCATTCTGAAGCCATACTTAGCCAATACTCCCCGTGACTTCCGACCGAGTAAAGAACTAATTACATTTGCCTTACCGTGATGGTAATGCAAAGTGAAGTCATAATCCTCTAGAACTGATCGACCGTTGCTACTCCCTGTATATTGAGGTCCCGCTGCGCGAAAATATACTTCAGACTTTTATAGTCTGAGTACACCTCAACTCCTTGCCATATAAGTAGTGGCGCCTAAAGCCTGGGCAAAGACTACGCCGCAACTCCATGCCGTGTGGGTGATTCTACCTGGCGATTCTTCTTCAACTGACGGAACCATAAGCTACTTACCTCCTGATCGCACCAAAACACACATCCCGGCCCGCCTCGAGGTATCAATACATCAGGTACCCCCGTCCTACCCGACTATCAAGAGGAGAGTAGTGAAAAGCCTCCTCTTAAACTCCCGAATACCTCCTCACACTTGGCCATCCTAATCAAACTTGACTCTCCTTCCAAAAGTTATTAATCCGCCATAGGTGTCGCTTAACCCGAGAGAAATCAATGAATTTCCCAGAGTACCTAGCCAATCCCAAGAAACTACGAGATTGAAGACCGACTTCCGCCTTCCTAACTCATCACTACCAACCTTCTCTCTAGTCCACCGACACGCCCGATACCGACATACACCACTTGTCCCAAAAATCTCACCTCGCAGTTTCAAAACTCGTGACTTGTTGGGGTAACTCGACGTGACACCTGACATGACTTCAACAATCAGAAACGACATCCTCAAGTGATACCCATGCCCACCGATCGAGTAAATCAAATGTCATCCATGAAGATCACACAACCGATCTAGATAGTGTCGGGAATACCCTGGCGCTCAAGGTCCATGAATGTCGCTGGGCGATTCACAATCCAGAAGGCATCACTAAACTCAAGTGCCCATAACGCTGGCCCTAAACTGCCTTAGAGATATGTCTCCTAACCTCGCAAAACGATGGTAACCAAAGGCGGCGGTCTATTTCGATGAGACCGCACTTTACCGATCAAAATTGTCATCAATCCTCGGTTAAATGGGTACCGATTCTGATCGAACTCGCTCAACTCGTCTGTAGGCCAATGATAGTCGAAGGGTCTTGTCCTTATTCGCAAATACGACCGGGAGCGCTCTCGTGGTGAAGTGCTCGCCTAATGAACTCCTTGTCCAGATTCTCAGAGCTGACTCGAAGTTCCTAACTCACCTAGTGCCATCTTATATGGAGTCATAGATGGGCGGGCAATGCGTAACTCGATACCAAGTCTATAACTTCTACTACGGAGGCAATCCCGATAGTTCATTCTGAAAAACATCCTCATACTTGCAAACTACTCGAGGTAGATCTAAGTCCGGGTCTCACTCGCCTCCCAGGTAAGGCTCGCTTATCCAACTCACCAACTGGCCCATGACACTGACCGTGATAATTGCTCTCGGGGAAAATATCATGCTTGTCCCCGAAAGTACAACACGAGCACTGGTCCCGTGTGTAGCGGTAACCTCCTACGATCACAATCGACAAAGACTCGTAAGTCACAACCAATCCATCTTAAGGATGACGCCGAACTCCATACGTCCATGACCTCAAGTCCATCGTGGGAGAATCCTCGAGATCCTAACTCGCAACCACGACATATCATCCCTATCCTCGCCCCTAATCCTCAGGGGAGAACTCCACACATAAGGGCCCTCCAAGGCTCCAACCCTGCCCAACTTCCTATTATAACCGATGCAGCGATAAATGAATGCGAAGCACCAGAATCAGCAACACCTCGGGCCTATAGGCGTAGATAGCAAAAACGGATCAGATAATCGGTTGACCACGACCCAGCTAGTGGTACGGCGACACGCCCGAACTCCCTAACGCCCTTGCCTCGTGGACTCGCCCTTCGCCTGCCCCAGTCCCGGGCTCTTGGTTTGCTCGTAACGGAGGCAGCCCAGATACCCCAAATCGACATCGCTCCTCCGGGCTCAGATCGTGGGAATGAATCGTGTCCTCTCCCGTTCTACGCGCACCTGGATCAAGGGCTGCCCGTAAAACTCCTAGGATCCTCGTCGGGGCAATCCTCATATGTCCGGGCCGCAGCAATGGTAGCACACCATCTCCGCCCAAACGACCGCCATCCCGACGGTTCCCGCCCGATGGCCACGACTGAACCACGAACTAGAAAGCCCTGGGCTTCTTCCCTGAACTAGAAGAAGACTGACTCTCCTTCCTCTTGCTACTAACACCAACATCCCGAGTGCTCCAAGCATCCTCGATCTCTCTCTCTATGGCAGGCTCCCACCCAAATCCATGTAGTCCATATGTCCCAGAGGGCGGTTCTATTATCCTCGCCCGAATGGACAACTTGAGCCTGGCTCTCGACCCCGACTTTCGCCATGTCCAGCCGAAGTCATAAGCAAAAAAGGCTAGCTTGAATCTAATATTAATTCCGACACGGACATAGTCCCCATCAACTCTAGAACCCACAGCAGATCCTGAAAATATTTGCCCATGAGACTGCGAAATCATTCATGTCATTGCCTCTAGATCTCTAGAGGCCCGCCCGCCTACGTGATTGGGCTCACCTCTTAGCCGAATGCGCTTAGTCTGACCGGTCGACAGAGGCAATCTCATAGCTTTCAATACTTCACCTGCATGAACCAATGGTCAATACCATCGGATCTCCTCCTTATGAATGCTCTGAGGGATGATGTGCTCAACGGAGGTTACCTTGACTCGCTACCACAGACTGGTCCGGCTACATCAGTCCACAGTCTCTCCACACAAACATTTGTCAACACGTGGGCAGAGCCGGCCAACATCCCGGCGGATTTACCTCGGCCGCCCGCCTCAATAGTCGCCATCTACACGTGTCAAATGGTGTTAGATTCAATGATTCTAAGGCGTAAACATGTACTCCTAAGATACTATTCACATACAGAAAACATTTCACACACTATGTCCATGCATTCATAGGTAATGCAAGACAATAAGTTCATATATTAAATCATAATCAACAACAAAAAATTTATTTTTATGTAATTTTATTTTATAAAATCTTTATTTTATTTTTTCATTTTTTTTAAAACCTCATAAACGCTGCTCATGAACAAGAAACCGTAAATAGTGACTCAAAAAACTTGTCCCGAGTCAAAATTTCATCAAGTGCATAGTGCACCCAACGGCCGGCCTAGGCCACGTGGCCGGGTCGGCCGTGATCGCCCCGTGGTCGTGACATCGTACCACCGTGCACCGTGTCATGGCCATTATGTCAGCAAATAAGACGCCCTACCGTATCGCTACCGCGGTCGCCCGCCGCGAGTCGATTACTGTGCCCCCTTGGTTGTGTCAGACGATAGGCGGTCGGGATTACCGGGAGAGCACGCACGTGATCGGAGGTCGGTCGCGCGCGTCAGAAACAGACTCCCCTGGCCATGATACAAAATTCGGTCGCGACCACTTCGCCGCGCCGTGTCGCTGCGCCCACCGCGGGCGATCACCACACCCACAACAGATCGCGGGCGCAGATGTCTCGGCCATATCGCAGCTCGGCTGCACCAGAGATCACGACACAACGTTACCGCCCACGATACGTTTTACGACCCTCGCCGTGCCATGCGCCACGCCGCATCGCCCCCGCATCGCAGGCCGCCGTGGCCCAGGCCTCCCGACCGTCACAAAGCCAAGTCCCTGGGCCGTATCGGCCCACCCGACCATGTCCTGGCCGTATTGTGGGCCGACCGTGTCCTAGCCGTATTGTGGGCGGGTCGCACGCCCGTCGGCCGTGTCACGACAATGACCAGATCGCGGACTGGCCGGAAAATGGGCAAGAAATTTCACCCATCTATACTCAATTTTTTTTTTTTTTCATTTTGTTCCACCTACTGGAAGACCATAAAAAAAAAAAAAAAAATATATATATATATATATATATATATATATATATATATATATATATATATATATATATATATATATATATATATATATATATATATATATATATATATATATATATTTTCTATTTTCCAAGAGAACTAAATAAATTTATTATTTTATTTATTTTTCCAGTTTTACACACTGTAAAACCTCATAAAATTTTTTTTTTTCTTCTCATCATTTTTTTTTCCTATGTGTTATTCACCAAGCACAATTCACACAATTCATACAACAATTCATGTTATATACACCATCACACATCAATCAAAATGCACAAGGAATGCGTGATCTACCCGTGCCCATCAAGCCCTAGGTATTCGTATACCTAAGCTCTGCACTCTAAGACCATGGCCTAAGTCCAAGTCCCTGCCATAGGTACTGCGGTACTCCAAATTCTCCGATAACGTCGAAGCCGTATTAGATTGAAAAGTTGAGGAACCCACCAGCTCCCAAGGTAATCGCTTAATCTTAGCTCACATACTCAAGCTTATGATAATTCATTTCCCGGGGTCCGTTAATAACTCACACCAGCATCTAATACTGTGGATGTTGCAACCCGACACCACTCATGAAAAATAAGGCGTGAGTCTCCTTCAGACGGAGTTCACCTTTAAAACAACCTGTCCCAAACAGTTTACAATGACCACACCGGGTCCACATGCGAGTAAAATAATGGCCACTTGGGCCCCTGCATCAATACTCACAAAATACATCAACTATATACAATAGTTCTAGAGTTAATAAATTACTCTTTACCATAAACATATATCAAAATTTAAAAAGTTTTAATAGAGATAAGAGGCAAAATCGAATACCCAAAGCCACAACCCGATTTCTTCTAAACTGTACTTCTAGTGAGCTGCCTCCCCAGACACTTGCATTCTAAATAGTGATCCTCGACAGGTGAGCAAAGCCCAAAGAGGATAATTTCACGTGCCACTCCCACCTGCTATGCATGTCATGGCAACAATCACACTCCAAGAAAATACATGATTCTACTTGAATGTCTATGCCTAAACCCATGTCTCAAGTCTCCTCACCGACTCTACATGCCTAAGCCAAATGCGAGTAAAAATACGCTTTCAAAACAAAATTTTTGTTCTCAAAACTTACTATCGAGATTCGTTAATTATATCGGACTACCCTCCGAGGTTTAATCGTTGATGTCCTTCAAACAATTCATGGTGGCCCCTCCGACGTGGAACTGTTAGACTATCTCCCAACATTGAATTCCAAAATCTTCCACAAATTCCTTTCACAAACATTTTTCCTTTTTATTTTTTTTCATATCATGCACTAACTCCTAATATCCTAGGGTGCCCCAATGCATAAAGAATGCATTATGCCAATCCCAACATCTTATGCTAATATATAAAACATGTATATGTTAACACAATTAATTCACACAAATCATGTTATTCAATTTCACAATCAATAACACCAAAATTAGCTCGTATGGGCTAATTAACAAACACAAGAAATTCATTTTGAATCACTCAACATCATAAAAATTCATACAAAAAATCACGTGAATAGTGAAACCCCGGGCTGGTACTTGTTCACGCCACACAAGTAGGAATTTTCTCCACCTGGCTCAAATATTTGAGATCAAATTACGCTAAATCAAGCCTCTAATATTCCTTAACCATTTACACGACTCTTAGCCAAAGAATACAAGCACGAAAGATCCCACCTCTGAAGTCATGCCGGAACCCATCAAATCCTGTCCACATAGCCTCGCCACAGAGGATTGATTCTTGTTTTATTCTAACCGACGGTCCGAACGACGGAAATCTAGAGAGAGAAGTCACACACACTCTCTACAAATCAGATTTTAGCCTACTCAATGCTTTCCCTTTTGTTTTGGAGAAGAAAACTATTCTCCTCTTTTGCCTTATTCTCATTTAACTTTTCCTTAATTCCCATCATGTCCCTTTTAAGTGACTTTTGACACGTGGCTTAATCTAAGCCATTCATTTCATTCTTCACTAATCATGCAACATGTGTCACATGGGCACATGTAGTAGGTGACTTTTGTCACATCACATGTCTCTCTGATGAGTATATAAAATACTCATTACAAACCTAATCTTTTCTTAGTTTTAGTAATGTTTTTATGTCAAATAAGTGCCCTAATGCTCTAAATGTTCACATTTATGATTAGGTGATCCATTTGGCAGGCAAAAGTAATTTGGAGCGAAGACACAATTTAAAAATTGAAAATCAGCAAATGGAGTACAGCAGATTTTACCTTTCAGTTTGTATTAATGGGGAAATCAAATGGTTTCCAAACTCAACTAGAACTACATTCTGACTTCACAAGCTTCAACAAGACTACCTAATTCGAATCCGGATGAGGGAGATACGCACTCGGGAAGTCGGAGCAAAAACAAGGAAGCGACTGCAGAACACAGCAACCAACCATTTCTATTCTAGTGCATTTTAAATTTATAAAATGACATCTGATGGATCTGTTCTTGGTATGTATGGATTCCTGACTTCAAGATCTTTCCGTAGAGTCCAAGAACGTACAATTCGGAGTTCGGATGAGAGAGTTATGGCCATTCAAAGACAAGAAGTGATAAAGCAACATGCTCGCCACGCCGTCGCAAGGTGGATCCCATGCCCCAGCGTGCCCGAGGAGTGATTGCGCTTCGCACGCACCAGTGTGGGATTTCCACGCACCAGGGGCGACGAATATGAGCCCTATTTTTGTTTATTTCAAGGCCCATCCAAGGGGATTTGAGTTGGGGCTATAAATAGGACCTCGTGAGACATAATGAGGGACTTATTGGAGAAGAGAAGAGGAGAAGAAGAGGCAATTGAGGCAAGGCTTGAGAAGATTGGATTCACGACATCTCATCCCGTTTTTCTTACTCTCTACCCCTCATGACTTGGAATTTAATCTGTATTTTCTTCATCTCATAATGTTCTAAACTTCTAAGCTAGGGTTTATGATGTAACTTGACTACACATCATGGATGAACTTTTAATCTTTCAATTATATAGCGAATTTTGCAATTGTTGGTTACCTTATTTCTAATTTGATTACATGTTGATATTTGGTCATTATTTACATGTATGGGCTAGGGCTTTGAGGTTGGAAAGACGTAGAAACTCTAGGGAATCGAATAAGGTATCATACAATCAACCATAGGATGTAGATATCATGGTTTTGTATGTGGTAAATGGGCGTAGGTTAGATCATCTCGAGTTACGGGATTAGGCGGAGATGCAATAAACCAGCTCTTGAGATAGTGCTCAACGCTCGAGGGATTGATGCATAGAAAGATAACCTTACCATCAACATTTTGCATAAATTATAGCTGAATATCCCTTATTAGTTCACCATGGAATGTAGTCGGGTAAAGATCATAAACACAGTGCTTCACCTAGAGAGAGAAGCGAGTGGTTAGTCATTTCACTTAGTTGATTTTTAGTTTGATTTAAGTAATGACACAATAACCATAGCTAGATAATATTAGGGTAACCTAAGTAGTGTTGGCATTCAAACTCCTTGTGGGACGACCTTGACTCACCCACCATCTTTGCCCGTTCCACGACACGTACCTTGCGAGCAGAGTTAATTCGAGTTTAACCTTGTAGCGGAGTTTAGCGCGAGTCAAGTTTTGGCGCGCCGTTCTTGGGGTTTGGAAACGGTGTCAATGATAATAGTTTGTAATATACTCTAGGCAATTTTACTTTATTTTTATTTATTTATTTTATTTTAATTTATTTATTTATTTATATTTTAATACATTTTATCTAAGAAACAATTCTATTGGTGTGATTTTGTAGTGTTTCAGGGAGTTTCGGTCACTTGTATGCGTAGGCAAGAGCGAGGAGGTGGTACCCTTTGACTCTCGAATCGAGCGAACAATCAACGGATCGTAAAGAAAGAAGATTGTTAGCTCTACGCATAGCGCTACCTTGCGAATATGGCGAGAATCACAACATAATCAAATTTTAGGGAGGAGAATGGCGCAGTGGAAATCGAGGCTCTTCTCGCCCATCGGCCCGGTGGATTTCAACTGATGGCCCGGATATGTTATTGGAGGAATTTGCATTACCACCTACAGTCATACAGTCAATGATGCGCAGACCTCCAATTCAAGCGAATAATTTTGAACTAAAAAAGAAATTTGTGACACTACAACTACTCCAAATTATTCGAGTTTCATAGGTTACCAAGTGAAGATCCGACACTCATGACAAGCTTCTTAGAAGTATGCGACAACGTGAAATATAATGGGAGTAACAGAAGAGGCCATACGACTTAGACTATTTCCATTATCCTTGATGACCAATTTGCGGTATAACTTCGAACCACCGAGACTCCATCATAAGTTGGGGCGGTTGGTCAAAAGTTTTTGACAAAGTATTGCCCCCCTGCTAAGACTGCTCAAATGAGAATAGAGATCAACAGTTTTGCCCAAAAGGATAGCGGATTTAAAGCGAGCGTGGGACGGTCTGAGGAATTGGCGGGTGTCCCGTCATGGGTTGACGGTGGATGCGGATCTACAGATTTTATCTTGGCCTAAATGCCCAGCCCAAGGCGAGATGATTGATACCTCGGTACGGAGGTATTTTCTTGAAAAGAACGACACAACAGGCTTTCAACATGTTGGATGGGATAGCGACGAACGGTTCGATAGTCGCGAAAGAATGGTAAAGGAAAGCGAAGCAATGGAGTAAAATGCGTGTGTTTTCTAATTTAGCAGCACAGGTTTCATTGCTCACTAAGCAATTACAGAATCAGCAAGCCTCAGCTCATGCCATCCAGACTAGTTCAGTGCTATGTGAAATTTGCAGTGGATCGCACCAGATAATGGAATGCCAGTCAGGACAAATGACATTGGAACAAGCCCGAGTACATAGCTAGGTGTCAGTGATGAAATCCATATGTAAGCAAACGATTTTCGGTCGAGGATGGAGAAATAATCGAGAACTTTCGGTGGAAGAATACTTTCGAAACTCGGGGCAACCAATGCAAGCGATATTGACCAAAAGAAGAAGGTAGACCTAGGAAGCCTTAGCTCATATGATGACATCTCATCTTGCTTTCATGAATGAGGCGAAGGCCCGATTTCAAAACCAAGCTCGGTACCAAAACCAATCAACCCGATTCACGAGTCAAAGGAATGACTGAAACCTAGAAGTACGAGATGGACCAGATAAGCTGCAATGTTATCGAAAGACCTCAAGGTTCATTACAAGCACTTGAGTAAATCCCGGGGGGAGAGGGAAGGAACAACTGGCTGATTACTGCGAGAAGTGGAAGGGAAGTAAGCGCGCAGGACCCCCGCGTTGATAGTAGCGAACTAAAACGGTCGAGACCGGGATGAAGAAAGGTGTCTGAGGAGCGAGAAAGATGGGGAGCTGCCCCGACCAAGCCGATTCGAGGAAGCTTGATCGGAGGTAGAGAAGGTGGATAAACCGACCTCATAAGATCGCTCGATCATCCCGGCCTGCGAGAGATTGAGGAAGAGTAAGCTTGACAAGCAGTACACAAAATTTATGGAGGTGTTTAAGCTGCGGATCCAACATCGCCGCGGATGCGGCCAGGCAAATGCCAGCCTATGTCGATTTATGAAGGACATTTTATCGAAGAAAGAAGGTTGGGGAATATGAGACTATTGCCACTGACGGAGGAATGCGAGTCTTTATATCACGGAAAAGAAGTTGCCTCCCGAAATTAAAAGGATCGGGAGCTTCACCATTCCATGCACCATAGGTAATACAGTTTTCGCGAAAGCATTATGTGATCTTGGAGCTAGCATTAGCAATGCCTCTTTCCATATTCAAAGATTAGGGCTCGGGGAAGCTAAACTGACCAACTGGAGTCACCGCTTCCAACTAGCAGATCGATCATTGAAGCATCCGAGAGGAATTATTGAAGATGTACTAGTAAAGGTTGACAAGTTCATCTTCCCTGCAGACTTCATTGTCTTGGACATGGAGGAAGATAAGGAAATACCTATCATCCTGGGTAGGCCATTTTTAGCCACTGGAAGAGCTTTAATTGACGTGCAGAAAGGAGAGCTAAGGTTGAGAGTACAGGATGAGGAAGTTAGATTCGGTGTGTTCAGGCGATAAGACACCATTGATGACTCTTGCTACCGTATTGAGAACATTGAGGCTATAGTGTCCTAACCATGGGGATACCAATGATCCCTTCAGGAGACTGGCCTCTGCAGGTTGATCCTTTAGAACTAGGCAGTAAACAGCGTATGTTCAATGGATGAATTCCTTTGAAAGGCAGGGAAATATTATGAGTACCTTGGAGAAAGTATAAACAGTCAATACCATCTATCGAGAAGGCACCACGAAGCAGGCGAGCGATGCACAGGCATTTGCGGTATGCTTATTTGGGGAACTCTTCTACATTACCAGTCATTATCTCAGCATCAGATAAACGAGAGGAAAAGTTGTTGAGGGTATTAAGGGATCATAAAGCTACGATTGGATGGTCACTAGCCGGCCAGAGAATTCGGCCTGCATGTGCATGCAGAGTATCTTGTTAGAGACGATTCCTGAGCAGTCGATTAAGTGGAAATACGAGAAGAGTGAATCCTTTATGAAGAGTCGTAAGAAGAAGTTACGAAGTGGTTAGATGCGGGGTAATCTACTATTTACGACAGCCCGTAGGTAAGCCGGTGCAAGTAGTTCGAGAAGGGTGGTATGGTTGTTATAAGGCTGAAAGCAGCGTTTGCTTCCTTGAAACGTTGTTGGATGGAGGATCACGTGATTCTGAAGGCTAAATAAGGCCACCCGTAAGGACCATTTCCCTCTTCCTTTCTTGGACCAGATGCTGGATAGATTAGCTGGACATGATTATTATTGTTTCCTAGATGGATACTCAGGCTACAATCAGATAGCTATCGCACCCGAGGATCAAGATAAGACAACCTTCACTTGTCCCTATGGAACATTTGCATTTCGAAGGATGCCTTTCGGGCTATGTAATGCCCCAGGTACTTTTCAGCGGTGTATGATGGCAATATTCTCAGATATGGTGGAGAGGACAATTGAGGTATTCATGGATGATTTTTCAGTTGTGGGATTATCATTTGATGATTACCTTGAAAACTTAGTATGCTAAGGAGATGTGAAGAAACTGACCTAGTGCTCAAGCGGGAGAATTAATCACTTCATGAGTACGAGAAGGTATCGTTTCGGTCACAAGATTTCAGCAAGAAATTATTGAAGTGGATATAGCGAAGGTAAGAGGTGATTGAGGAAGTGCCACCACACCATACATGAAGGGGTCGGGTTTTACGGGACATATAATGAGTTCTATAGGAGGTTCATAAAGACTTCTCTAAAATAGCTAAGCCCTTTATCTAACCTTCTTATGCGAGGGCGGTGTTCACTTTGATGAAGCTGATGTAAATGGCCTTTATGACTACGAAAGGAAATTGATTTCGGCACCAATAGTAGTCACCAGATTGGGCATACGCGCTTTAATTTGTGTGATGGTGACTTCGCGGTGGGAGCCGTGTTAGGTCGAGGAAGAAAGACAAAGTCTTCCGAGCCATCTATTATGCTAGTAGGACCTTAAATGAGGCACAGTTAAACTATACCACAACCGAGAAAGAACTCTTGGCTATTGTCTTTGCATTCGAAAAATTTAGACCATACTTAATAGGCAACAAGGTAATTGTGCATACTGATCACTCAGCCATCAAATATCTCATGGATAAGAAAGACGCTAAGCCAAGGCTAATAAGATGGGTTTTAATGCTCCAAGAGTTTGACCTCGAGATTAAAGACAAAGGGAACAGAGAATCTGGTTACGGATCATCTATCCAGACTTGAAGGGCTATTAATGAAGTCTGATTAATGGCTGACTTCCCGGATGAGCAAGCTGTGTTTGTGTCGGTAAAGTCTGTGCCTTGGTTTCTGGCGACTATGTCAACTACTTGGTAGCTGAGTGATTCCCCGGAATTTACATACCATGAAGAAGAAATTCTTCTACGAGTTGAAGCATTATTGGGAAGAACCAATCCTCATAGACACTGCCTTGAGACCGAGGTAATAAGAAGATGTGTCAGAGATGGGTAGCATCTTAGCTCATTGTCATTCTCTGGAGTGTGGAGGACACTTTGGGGGAAATAGGACAGCCGCAAAGGTTCTCCAATCAGGCTTTTATTGGCCAACCCTGTTTAGAGATGCCCATTCTTACGTATCATCCTGTGATAGGTGTCAACGAATGGGTAGTAGATCGGAGATGACACCCTTGAAGGGTATTCTTGAAGTTGAATTGTTTGATGTGGGGATTGATTTCATGGGCCCATTCCACATCTTCCTACATGACAAAGTACATTTTACTAGCAGTGGATTATGTATCTAAGTGGGTGGAAGCAATTGCTACTCAAACAAATGATGCTTAAGTTCCTCAAAAAGAATATCTTCACCAGATTCGGAACGCCTCGAGCCTTAATAAGTGATGAGGGTAGCCACTTTTGTAATAAGTGGGTTGAAAAACTGTTGTCGAAGTATGGCGTCCGGCACCGAATTGCCCTAGCCTATCATCCCCAAACCAATGGGATGGCAGAGGTATCAGCGGAGATTAAGGCGATCATCGGGAAGACGGTAGATTCTTCTCGAAAGATTAGGCGAGCAAAATTGATAATGCTTTATGGGCATACTTAGAGCGGCTTTAAGACTGATAGAGCATGTCCCCTAGGCTAGTTTTGGCAAAGCTTGCCACCCTTCAGTGGAAGCAGGCATAAGGCTTATTGGGCGACTCGACAATTGAACATGGAAATGAAAGCAGCTGGAGAAAAGAGGTTACTTCAATTAAGTGAACTAGATGAATTCCGAAATGGAATCATGAGAATGCGGGGATTTATAAGGCAAAAACTAAGGCATGGCATGATAAGCACATAGTAAGGAAGCACTTTACACACAGCCAATTGAGTTTTGTTGTTTAATTCAAGGCTTAGGCTATTCCTGGGAAAGCTAAAGTCACGATGGTCCGGCCCGTTCATTTGTAACTTCAGTGTTCCGTATGGTACCATTGAAATCACACCGGACAAGGGCACATTTAAGGTAAATGGGCAAAGAGTGTAACCGTACTTTGGCGGGGAATTCAAGAGCGAGAACGTCTCTATCATATTAGATGAAGCAAACTCAAAAGGAAGATCAGCCTTGTGAGCAGGTGTAGAGCTCATGAATGCGGGGAAAGTCGGCAGCGACGTTAAATAAAAGCGCTCTTAGGAGCAACCCAAGCATAGGGAGTTTTTCTTTATTATTTATTTATTTATTTTATTAGTATTATTATTATTATTTTATTATTTCCTATTATTTTCATAATTTCTTAAATTAACTTCATTTTCATTGTTTTGTCAATGTTATGACTAGATACGGTTTTACTTTCTATTTTTACAAGTCATGTATTGATGAAGATTTCAGATAACTAATTCATCTCATGTGTTTGCATACTCGGAGTCGGGAAATTCAAAGTTCTTGAGCTTCACACGCAAGGTCGAATTCGCCACTTGGGATGTTTCTACGAGGGTGCCACGCCTTAATCCACGCCCTGGCGGGATCCCTCATCCTCACCATGATCACCAGGGGTTTCCATACCACAATAACTAGCACATATTTTTTCCACATCATTACGGACAACGTGTCCTAAGTTCTGGGGGGTATGGATGTTATCTAGTTAGTGCTTAATTGTTTGTTTATCATGCATGTTACTTAGTTAGTCATGCTAGTTGCTAGGTTGTTATTTTCATGTTATTTTCTTTCTTTCTTTTATTTGTTTTGTGCTTCATATGAGTGAGTTTGATGCTTTGCTGGCTAGTTGAAGGTCATTTTGAACACAAACATATAAAAAAAAAAAAAAAAAAAAAAAAAGGGCAATAGAAAATGGATGGGACCTTATTTTTTTTCAATGATCTGGAATTGTGTGCTTACTTGGTATGGGTGACTTAGCTTAGTCACCTCCCTTATTGCTGAAACTATTTCTCAAAGGAATCTATCACACACACACACTATTGGTCTCCTTTGTATACCTTGGCAAACCCTTTTCTTGAAATCAACTAGCCCCTTGGAAGATTCTATGCACCCAGGTGATGGAACCAGCTGCAAAAGAGGATTGCCATTGAGCCCCAAATCACTTTCAATTAAAAAAAAAAAAAAAAAAAACACACACACACACACACACACACACAAAAAAAATAAAAGAAAAGAAAAATGTCAAAAAAAGAAAAAAAAAATTTGCTTGTGAATAGAATAAGTGGGATCATTCAATCGGAATCCTGGGCAAAGTCCGAGGGGCCTTTCAAAGCCTAATGCCACTGAGCCAAGCGTGGGGAGTCATTATTCCTTTGCTCGCTACATGGGACCCAGATGAATTCTTCCAACCTAGGGTGCTGAGTTTGGTTGAGTGTTTGGGGTGAAGTTTGAAGGGAATTTAATGCCCGGTGCCCTTAACCAACTGGTGGGGAGTCACCAATGGATCCTCGCTACAGGAACACTCATCTAAAACTTCTTGGCACTGGTTTTCTTTCATTTTTAGGTACTTAATTAATCTTTAGATGCTTTAGGTCTATATAATAAGGGTGTGTTCCTATCCTTTCTTTGTTAGCTTTCCAAGCAATTGAGTTGAGCTTAAGTTTGGGAGTCTTAAGACTGTACTATACACTTAGAGATCATGATGTCACTTGCCTTAGACTCCTTAGGAAGGTCATTGAGAACTTTGGGGGGTTGACTTTCTTTGTTCACCATGCTTTGTTTGGTCATGTTCTCTAAAAAATTTAAAAATTTAAGGATCCTAAATTTTGGTTGAAAGTGCTCATATTGATAAATTGTGTTCATAGCGACTCTTCCATTTAGCATCTTGCTATCACACTTATCTCATTGTTAGTTAGTTCATGTTATATTCAATTTTTTTCTTTGTTGAGAGTGGAGTCTCTTGGCAGGGACAAGCAAGAATTTAAGACTGAGGTGTGATGGTATATGAAATACTCATTACAAAGCCTAATCTTTTCTTAGTTTTTGTAATGCCGAAATTTAAGCGCGTTTTAATTTGGATTATTAATATAAATTTTTCCTAATTATATATATTTATGTTGACCCTAAGTATTTATTTTTAGGTCTCAAAAATTATTTTTGGCCATATAAATTATATAGATAATTATTTTAATAGTTATATGGCTTAATTTAAGTGTCAAAAATAAAGTAAATACTTAAATATATACTAATTATACCCTAATTAAGTTTTAATTACAACTTAACTCAAATTAAATTGTAAAGTAGGGACTTAATGGTATTAATTAAAATATTGGAAGGATTTAAGAGGAGTAATTTTGGAAATTACCAAAGGAATTTGGCCTTTCTTCTTTCCTCGCTGCTGACCCCTTCCCTCTTCTTCTCGAGAAAATTGTATATCACATCCGACCATTTAGGCCACCTCAGGCTCGATCTCACCCCCGAAATGTTCCTCCTCCCAAGCGGCCTTCGGCCCGACCTCCATTTCGCTGAAAGCTGCCACCACTCGCCGGAAGACGAGAGAGAGATCGTCACTTTCTCTCCTTAGCCGTTTCCATTTCTTGCGATTCCAGGCCCTCCTCGGCCCAAATAGACGGTGGAATCAAAGGGCTCCCACCCTCGAAAACCCCGGGAACTGACCACCTCATCGTGACCTGCTGTCGGCGGTGAGCAGCGTCAGCCGGAGTTGGAACTTGGACGCCGTCGCCGTGTTCCGGCGAGCTCCTGGTGGTGCCACGTGTACAGTTGGGTTCCTGGAGCCAAGGGCTTCGCGTGTGTGCCTTTGGACCCAAGTTCCGACGACCTTGGGATTTTCGATGCCAGTCGGCGGCTGGACCTCGAGGAAGCGTGCGAGGAGCAGAGCGTTCGTCTCGGATTCAGTGGTTCGAGCGGTGCAATCGGTTTTCTGTTCGAGGCCCGGTAAAGAATCTATACCTAAAGACGCGTGTGAACTCTATGGTGTATAATTGTTCAATATTCATTATTTTAATTGTTCGTAGTGTTATTTTAATATTGAAAATGCCTTATTTATCGTTTAATTTCTCATGTTTATTGTTTTGAAAAGATGTAACCTTAAAATATATCACGCCCGGTTCGATGTGTGTTTAATCTAATCCTATGTAATTAGGCAGCGTTGATTTTGATTAAACGTATTTTAATTATATCGGAGTTATCCATGTATAAATATAATGATTTATCTCGAAGCTATAAATTGTATCAATTGTATTTATCGCGGTGTTGACCTTTGTTGGATTCGTCGGCGGAGTGGATTTATCATGGTTATTGTGACTCGGCATTGGATAAAGTGGGGATATTAGAAGTGTATTTTACTAATCGGGTTACGGACCCATTTTACGGGGAGTTAAGTCCGATTTTTTTGGGGAGGTTACCAATAGAATTTTCGGTAGAACGTGAGTCGATTTCTATGTCGGTTTAGTGCGTGGGTTTTACGGTCGAGTCTAGAGTATGTTTACAAATCTTAATCTTATTTATCAATAACGTCTTTTCCATTTAGATTGTCGAAATGACTCCTTGGGGCTTGATGAAAATGGGCGGGATGAGATCCGCATACTCTGTGAGTTGATATCATATAGTTCTGACATCATGCATGCATTTCATAGCATTTATGGCATTAGGCTACACCCATCATCCGCGACGCGATTATTATCATTGGAGTTGCTAATTACTATGGTGACTAAATTGGCCCCAGTTCGTTATGAAATATATCATATAGAGGCGGTTATGATGATGGATGTGAGTGTGTATTGATGGTCTGCGATATTCTTTGTGCATTGTATGTGAAATGTTTGTAATGCAGAACTATCTTCGAGGACATACCACCTAGCAGGTTATCGGGGCCAAGCGTGCTGCCGTGTGTCGGACTATGTCTGGTTATGTTTATGTATGAGTTCCACTGGTTGAGCGTTTCTCTCGGGGATCTGGAGGTAAGGTCCACAGTTGAGCGTTACTCTCGGGGCGTAGGCTATGGATATGGTGGGATTCTTTGGAGTTAAGGACCCTGGTCGAGCATTTCTCTCGGGGCGCCAGCTATAGTTTGTTGGTTTAAGTGTCAATTGGAGTTAAGGACCCTGGTCGAGCGTTTCTCTCGGGGCGCCAGACACATTGGATTTGAGAGAGCCGTATGGCTTATAGTATTGGAGTATAGGGTCCTGCTAGAGTTCTCGATTTTTTTGTGATGACTAATAATAACTGATGATATGAAACTTAATGTGTGTACATGCATACTTATGTGGAATTAATATTATTATATTGTAATTATATGTATGTGTATCTGTTGGGTGTAGATGTGGTATAGATTATATGATATTAACTCACTTTCGAGACTGACTGTCTCAATTTATTTTTCAGGTACTGTCAGTCCTCCTTCTCCAGGCCCTAGATAAACTGCCGAATTCTCTTCCTTCACGGCGGTTACATGTATATTAAGCTATTAATATTAATCTTTGTCTATTTAATCTAGGTGTCGCATGATTACTTAACCGGAATATTAGTATATTTTGTAATTCAGATAGTGCATTTTATTTTGTGTATGATGATGGTGTATGGGGGGGAGACAGATTTCATCTCTCTCCTATTGATGTTCCCTAGTGATGTTTGACATCGAGCATATTATATAGGTATGTTGATATATTCGGTGTGCATGATAGTCGGTATAGTATTTCGATTAGGCTTGCTACGGGTTTTGATGGCCTTACGCCTTCCATTCCTAAGCGCCCGGTCACGATCCAGTTGGGTCGTGACAAAGTTGGTATGTCGGAGCGATAGGTTCATTTCACATGGCTAGAGTCTAAGTTTCGATGCTGCTTGGAGTTAGGACGGGATTCGTCTTTGTACGTCACCATTGCATCTAGTTTCTGCCGTCCGGGTTGGGCGTCTGTTTTATGTCGATAGTCTTGTGTTTACTCTTCGAGTGTGAGACGGAGATCGAGGTGAATCTGTGTGGCGATGCCGAGCGACCGGTTATGATGAGGCCCGGGAGGCCCCGAGATGAGGTCTCTCTTGGCCCGATGCGGTTTCTGGGAGGGGCGAAGGGGCATGAGGTAGGCCGTCACGTGACTAGGCAGTGCCGGTGATGGGCCACGGTAGGAGCCCGCAGTTAATATGCCCCGGAGGCACGGTTCCAGGCCTGACGGATGCACGTGTCGTGACAATTATGGAGGCATTTTAGCGGGAATGGCCCGGGGTCGCGGTGACTCTCCGGCAACTTATGGAGCATCGGCGACGAAATTTGCTAGCGGTTCTGTGGGTGGACCCGAGTTGACCCGAGATCACATCCCTTTGTTCCGATGCACGGAGCTTAATGAGGTTGTATTTGATGGGGTATCGGTGATGATAGTTTTACGGATGAAGTGGAGAAAGAGCGATGCGAGGCATCGATAGGCAGACTATTGAGATGGCGGGTTTCTCCCTTAAGGGCTTAACTGCGGAGTGGTACAAGGATTACATCAGATCTCTCTTGAGGAATATGACGTAGGCTCAGTTCGAGTGAGATTTGAAGATAACTATATTTCTTTTGCCATGAGGCAAAGTCTGAAACAGTTTGGCTTGATTGAAGAGAGATGATATATGCGTAGTGGAGTACACACCCCTTGAGTTCATGTATCTTAGTAAATTCGCTCGGATTAGTTGCGTGAGGCTGCGAGCGAGTAAGTACATCAGGGACAGGCCGGCATTTCATATCCTTAGTGCGGTCGAGGAAGTGTAGCTGCTTGGAGGTCAACGATTTAAGCGAGACGGATGGAGGCCCGACCTTCGCCTTCATGGTATCACTTGAGTGGATGGTGCTAAGAAGAAGACCCGCCTGAGAGGAGCAAACTAGTACCTTTGCACGCAGCAGCGATATTATAGTGAGTGCGGGGAATTTACTTCGATTAGTGCAGTCGAGACCGGAGCGAGTTTGAACCAAGGGGTCACAAGAGGGTAGGCCTTGACCCCGGAAGGGTTATAGAACTAGGATTGGACAAGGGTTTAGGCTTGGAGTGGGGTACATAGTTCAAGGGACGGTTCGGGCTCGAGAGTGCGTATTAGTTAAACCTTGATATGTGCCACGTGTGGGGCGGATGCATCAGGGGCCCTTGTATGGCGGCTAGTGGGGCTTGTTTTAGGTGTGGAGAGTTGGGCCATATGGCGAATCATGTCTAGATTTCCCGGCCCGTGACCTTTTCCTCGGGGTTGCGGTAGTGTTGCCGCCAGGTTCATTGGATAGCGCTGGTTGGCACCTCGGGCCCGGGTCGCGATATAGTGGCCCGAGCGGGGCCGTGGATATGGAGAGGCTGGGAGCGGGTTGGTGGTAGGGGGCGGGGTGTCGGACTTCGAGGCTCCTGCCGGTGCGGATGGTGGTCAAGCCCCGAGTTTTCGCTCGCTCCTCGGGACGCCGGGGCGTCAAATCTTTGTGTATTAGGTCTTATTAGATTACGGTATGCTAAGGCTAGGGTGTTATTAGATCAGGGTGCCACCTCCTTTGTGTCTCCTAGTTTTGCATTGAGAGAGCGGTGTTGGCCCGGCCGGACTTGAGACTCAGTTATCGGTCACTACCTACAGGTGATGCCTTAGACGGTCTATTTACTTTATCGTGTGGAGTTACGTAGTAGCGAGACCTCTGAGGCGGATCTTATTTTGGATGTGAATTGATTTCGAGGTTATTTTAGGTATGGATTGGTTGGCCGGGCACTCGCCACCACTGGATTCTTGAGAGGAGCAAGTGATTTTCCGGATTCGGGGATTCGAGGAGTTTGGGTTCGTGGTGAGAGCGGATACCGGCCCTTCTAATTTAATTTCGACCATTGCGGTGGCCGGATGTTGCGCGGGGTGCGGGGTTATCTGGCTCTTGTGAGGGACACTGCAGTGGATATAGGTAAGGTTGATGATGTCCCTATTGCTTGTGAATTTCACGTGTTTTTCGGAGTTGCGAGGTTGCCACTGACGGGGGGAGATAGAATTTTGCATTGTTGTCAGGGCCGACTTCTATCTCCTTGCCACCTTATAGGATGGCACTGCGGAGTTGAAGGAGGCGAGGAGCGATTACGGGATTTGTTAGACAAGGTTTGTCGGGCCCGATGCTTCTCCACAGGGGTGCTCTTGTGCTGACTGTAAGAAGAAAGATGGTTCCCTACGGCTATGTATAGATTACGAGACGGTGAGCAAAGGTGACCGTCGCAATAAAATATCCGCCCGAGATAGATGACTTGTTTGATCCGAAAGCGGGGTGCATCATGTTTTCGTTGATCTACGGTCGGGGATATCATCGGTGAAGATAAGACATGAGGATGTTCGAAAGACCTGGTATTCGGAGACGAGAGTCACGACCATTATGAGTTCCTAGTGATGTATATTTTGGACTCACTAATGCCCGGCAACCTTTATGGATTTGATGAGCGGGGTGTTTAAACCCTTCTGGATCGCTTTGTAATTGTATTTCGTGATGATATCTTAGTATATTCTCGGAGTGAGGAGGAGCATGGAGCATTTAAGGATAGTATTACGAGACCTTGAGGCTTGTGATTATATGCCAAATTCTCCAAGTGTGAATTTTTGGCTGGATAGTGCCAGCTTTCTTAGGACATGTACTGGTATCGGGGAAGGTATTAGTGGATCAAGAAGAGATAGAGGCGGTGATGGATTGGCGAGACCCGACCACGGTGGCCCGGGTTCGAAGTTTCACAGGCTTAGTAGGATATTATCGTAGTTTTGTTATAGGATTTTCAAGGATTGCACCTTTAACTACGGTTAACCCGGAGAAAGTTAAATTTCGGTGGACAGGCTTGTGGGCGAGTTTTCATAAGTTGAAGTTGTTTGACCTGCACTCCCGGTGCGCATTACCTTCGGCTCGGGAGGGGTTGCTCTGAGTGTGTTGTGGCCTTCAGTCGGGTTGGGGTGTGTATTGATCACGGCCACGGTGGGTGATTTCTTATGCTAGGCAGGCGAAGCACGAACAAATTACCCCACTCATGACTTGGAGATGGCGGAATTTGTGATCTTTGCATTGAGGTCACGGAGGCATACTTATGGTGAGCGTGTGAGATCTTTCTGGATCACAAGAGTTTGAAATATATTTTCGTGAGAGGGCTAAATTTGGGACGGAGGAGATGGGTGGGTTGTAGGACTATGATTCATGCGATTCAACCTCTTGAGCAGAGCTAATGTGTGGCGGATGCTTTGAGTAGAAATCATCAGGCGATCTCGCCACATTAATTAAGCGACAATTGACTAAGGAGTTGTATGAATTGTATGATCGGGGTTCTGACTAGAAGTGTTGAAGTGCGGGCACTTTGGCACATTTCGAGTCAAATTAGTTCGTGGACGGAGAATTGAACAGCTCAGTGAGACCCACAGTTCAGTGAAGATTATGGATGAGGGTTCAGGTCGACGGATGATTTCGTGATTAGGGACGATGGCACGTTGAGATTGGGTACTATGGTTGTCGTCCGGTGTTGATGGACTTAGAAAGGAATTATGGAAGAGGCTCATCATACCGCACTCTGATATTATCCCATTCACTAAGATTAATATCATGATCTTAAGGGTAACTATTGGTGAAGCGGTATGAAGAAGGGATGTAGTTTTGTATCTAAGTGTTTGTGAAGCACGTGGTCAAACTTGAACATCAGCCGTCTGGGTTATTGCGACCGCTCCATTCAGTGGAAATGGGAGAATATTACCATGGACTTTGTGGTAGGTTGAACCCAGGCTGGGATATGATTCCGTTTAGATTGGTAGTCGATCGAATGACTAAGTCGGCACCTTCTTTGTGAGACAACTTTTACGAGCCGGAGTATGCTAGGGTGTATATTGAGAGGATTGTTAGCCTTCAGCGGGTTGATTTCGATTGTATCACGACAGAGGCCGTCGCCGGGTTTTGGCCCAGGCTTCATGAAGACTTGGTACTCGATTGGACTTTGCCGCGACTTTTCACCCTCCAGACGGATGGACGGTCAGAGATGCCGGGGCGTTGGAGGACATGTTAGAGATGTGCGTGATGGATTTTGGAGGCCAATGGGATTGGCATTTACCCAACTGGTGGAGTTGGCGTACAACAACGGTTATCATGCTGAAATATCGGTATGGCGCCTTACGAGGCATTGTATGGCGGGGAAGTGTGAATCACTTGGTTCTTTGGGAAGAAGTTGGTGAAAGAAAGTTAGCAGGTCCTGAATTGGTCCAAATCACTTCTGAAAAGATTCCTATCATTCGAGATCGGTTGGACAGTGGTAAACGAAGAGCTATGCGGACCCAAGAGGAAACATGAGTTTGGTGTAGGTGAGTATGTGCCATTTAGAGTTTCCACAGTCACGGCGTGATGAATTTGGTAAAAGGGAGGATTAGCTCGCTACGTGGGATGTTCAGGATTGGATGGGAGTTGGGGATGCAGCTTCTTGGCCCGGAATTGCCCACCTAATTTCGCGATATTAATCAGATCTCATATCTATGTTGAGGAAGTCGTGCGGATCAGCTTCACATGTGTTCACAGGCCCAAGAAGTAGAGATCGTCGAGTTTATCGTATGAGGAGCGACAGCTATTGTGGATCTCGGGTTCGTCAACTCAGATCAAAAGTCATTCCAATGGTGAAGTCTGTAAGCGAAATCCATTCGGCCGGAAGAGTGCGGCAGGAATCCAGGCGGGAGATGCGACGTTCGTACCCATACTTGTTCCAGTAATGAGGTATGTTTCTTATTCTTAAAGACCGGGCGAATTTTTCTTAAGGAGCGTAATAAATTTAAGCGCGTTTTTAATTTGGATTATTAATATAAATTTTCTAATTATATATATTTATGTTGATACACAATGTTATTTTAGGTCTCAAAATTATTTTTGGCCATATAAATTATATAGATAATTATTTTAATAGTTATGTGGCTTAATTTAAATTATCAAAAATAAAGTAAATACTTAAATATATACTAATTATACCTAATTAGTTTAATTACAGCTTAACTCAATTAAATTGTAAAGTAGGGACTTAATGGTAGTAATTAAAATGGAAGGATTTAAGGGTAATTTTGGAAATTACCAAAGGAATTTTGCCCTTTAGCTATATGCTTCACTCCTTCACGACCCCCTTCCCTCTTCTTCTCGTGGCTTGCCGCCTGTCCGTATTCAGAGAGCCACCTCGAATCTGATCTCACCCCAAAATGTTCCTCCTCCCAGCCCAGCTCGTGACCTCATTTAAGCACAGCGCCACCACTCAGCGGAAAGCGCGAGAGAGATCGTCCTTTCTCTCTCTAACCGCGTTTCCATTTCTTACTGATTCAGGCCTCCTCAGCCCAAATAGGTGAATCAGGCTCCCACCCTCGAAAACCCGAGAGAGGAACTGACCACCTCGCCATTGTACTTTGCACATCGGTGAGCAGCGTCGCGGAGGTGGAACCCAGACGCCCAGATCCGCCGTGTTCGGCGAGCTCACCGTGGTACCGTAATGCAGTTGGGTTCCTGGGCCAAGGGCCCGGCGTGTGTGCCTTTGGACCCAGTTAAGACGACCTTAGGATTTCGACCACGTCCGACAGCGGACCTCGGGGCGTGCGGGGAGCGAGCGTTCGTCTCGTTTCCGTGGTTCCGGCCAGTGCAATGGTTTCACATTCGAGCTTGGTAAAATCTATACCCCTAAAGAAAGCGCGTGTGAACTCTAATTGTATAATTGTTCAATATTCGTATTTTAATTGTTCGTAAGTGTTATTTTAATATTGAAAATGCCTTATTTATCGTTTAATTTCTCATGTTTGTGTTTTGAAAAGATGTAACTTAAAATATATACGCCGGTTCGATATTAATATTTAATCTAATCTATGTAATTAGACAGCGTTGATTTTGATTAACGTATTTTAATTATATCCGAGGAGTTATCGTATTATCATCCTGTGATTTATCGAAGCTATAAATTGTATCAATTGTGGTATATCAGCGAATTGTTGACCTTTGTGTTGGATTGCGTCGGCGATGGATTTATACGTAGTTGTGGCCGGCTCGGCATTGGATAAATTGGGGATATTAGAAGTGTATTTTATGAGGAGTTCTGGACCCATTTCTGAGGAGTTAAGTCAGTTTTAGGAGTTCTGCGAATTTTAAAATAAACGTCGTGATTTCTATATCGGTTTAATACGTGGTTTCTGGTCGAGTCTAGAGTATATTTAAATCTTAATCTTATTTATCAATAACGTCTTTTCCATTTTAGATTGTCCAAACTGACTCATGGATCAACTGAAGAAGTAGAGGAGCGATTTGAGATCGACATACTGTGAGTTGATATCATATAGTTCGACACATCATCGCCATTCATAGCATTTATGGCATTGGTTTCACCATCACATCCCGACATGATTATTATCATTGGAGTTGTAGTACTATGGTGACTAAATTATTTAGTTCGATTACTTCAAATATATCGCATATGAGAGGCGGTTATGATGATGGATGTGAGAGTGTGTATTGTTGGGTGCGATATTGCTGTGCATTGTATGTGAAATGTTTGTAATGGGAACTATAGCAGGACATACCACCTAACGGGTTTACATCGGGACCAGCATGCCTCAGAGTAATGTCAGGACTATGTCACAGTTGTGTTTATGTATATGAGTTCCACGGTTGAGCGTTTCTCTCGGGGGATGCCGGAGGTAAGGTCCACGGTTGGCTACTCGGGCGCCGGCTATGGATTATGGTAGGATAGTTGCTGAGTTAGGACTGGTCAAGCATTTCTCTCGGGCGCCAGCTATAGTTTGTTAGTTTAAGTGTCAGTGGAGTTAAGGACCACAATTGACGTTTCTCTCGGGCGCCAGACATTAGTTGAGAGGCAGTATGGCTTATAGTATTGGAGTATAGGGTCTATGAAGTTCTGTTTTTGTGATGACTATGCTGATATGAAACTTAATGTGTGTGCATGCATACTTATGTGAGTGTATTATTATATTGTAATTCTATATGTATGTATCTGTTGGGTGTAGATGTGGTATAGATTATATGATATTAACTCACTTTAAGGTATTGTCTCAATTTATTTTCAGGTCTTGTGATCCTCCTTCTCAGACCCTAGATAAACTACTTGAGTTATATTCTTTGCGGCGAGTTACATGTACTATAAATATTATTAATCTTTGTCTATTTAATCTAGGTGTCAAATTGCCAGAATATTAGTATATTTTGTAATTCGAGATAGTGCAATTTTATTTTTGTGTATGATGATGGTGTATGGGGGAGGCAGAGATTTCATCTCTCCTATTGATGTTCCCTAGTGATGTTTGACATCTGAGCATATTATATAGTATGTTGATATGTTGTCGAGGTGATGCATGATAGTCGGTATGAGTATTTCGATTTCAGGCTTGCTGCGGGTTTGGTGTATACGCCTTCCCATTCTAGGCGCAGTCACGATCAGATTGGGTCGTGACAGTTTAGTAATGTTTTTATATGGAATAAATTGCCTAATGCTCTAAATGTTCACATTTATGATTAGGTCATCCATTTAGCGGGGCGGTCTGGTGGAGCGGAGACACAGCGAAAAATTGGAAAATCAGCAAATGGAGCACAGCAGATTTTACCTTTCCAGTTTTTTCTGTATTAATGGAAATCAAATGGCTCTAAACTAACCAGAACTACATTATAGAATTTACAATCTTTCCGACAAGACCAAGATCACTCAATTGAATCCGGATGAGGAGATACATACTCGAGTAGACCAAAAACAAGGAAGCGACTGCAGAACACAGCAACCAACCAGTTCTATTCTAGTGCATTTTAAATTTATAAAATGACATCTGATAGATCTGTTCTTGGTATGTATGGATTACTGACTTCAAGATCTTTCCGTAGAGTCCAAGAACGTACAATTCGGAGTTCGGATGAGAGAGTTATGTTCAAAGACAGAAGTGATAAAGCGACACAGTCTGCCACGCCTCTGCGTGGATCTCACTTCAGCGTGCCCGAGGGTGATTCTGTTGCTTCATGCGCTCAGCGTGGGATTTCCACGCACCAGCGTGGGCGACGAATATGAGCCCTATTTTTGTTTATTTCAAGGCCCATCCAAGGGATTTGAGTTGGGGCTATAAATAGGACCTCGTGAGACATAATGATGGGACATTTTGGAGGAAGAAGAGAGAGGAGAAGAAGAGGCAATTAGATTGCAAGGCTTGAGAAGATTGGATTCGACATCATCCCGTTTTCTTACTCTACCCTCATGAAGCTTTGAATTCTAATCTGTATTTTCTTCATCTCATAATGTTCTAAACTTCTAAGCTAGGGTTTATGATGTAACTTTGACTACACATCATGGATGAACTTTAATCTTTCAATTATATAAACAATTCTTACGATTGTTGGTTACCTTATTTCTAATTTGATTACATGTTGATATTTGGCCATTATTTACATGTATTAGGCTAGGGCTTGAGGTTGAAGAGCGAGAAACTCTAGGAATGTTGAATAAGGTATCATACAATCAACCATAGGACCATCATGGTTTTTGTTTGTGGTAAATGGAATTGTAGGTTAGATCATCTCGAGTTATGGGTTAGAGGCGAGATCTGATAAACCCGCTCTTGAGATAGGTGCTCAACGCTCGAGAGAGGTTGATGCATAGAAAAGATAACCTTACCATCAACATTTGCATAAATTATAGCTGAATATCCCTTATTAGTTCACCATGGAATGTAGTCAGGTAAAATCATAAACCCTAGTGCTTCACCCTGAGAGAGAAACCGTCGTTAGTCATTTCACTTAGTTCGATTCTTAGTTTGATTTAGGTATTTTGACACAATAACCATAGCCTAGATATTAGAATTAACCTAAGTCCGGTATTTGGCATTCAAACTCCTTGTGGGACGACCTTGACTCACCCTATCTCTTTGCCATTCCACGACCGTACACTTGCTGTGACGGGTTGTCGAGTTTAACCTTATAGGCGGTTTAGCGCCGTCACTCTAAGTAAAGCATTTCACGATGCTCGACACCCGGTGCCTCGCGTGAAGTCGATTGTCTTGAGATTGTGAAATTCAACATGGTAGTTGATTCACCAGGTAGTTCAACAATGGAGTCCGTTTGATAAATCAGATCTTGGATTTTGGGTACAAATACAGTTTATTTTTAGAAATTTAAATTTTCAGGGTTTTACAATATATATATATATAATATATATGAAATTACAAAGATGAAACAATCCCCATTTTGTCTACATGATCCTTGAATTTCATTAGTGACATGTCTTTAGTCAAGGGATCAACAATCATCTAATCAGTGCTAATATGCTTAATGACCACTTTATTTTCCTTAACATGTTCTCTAATGACTAAGTATTTGATGTCAATTTGCTTGCTTTGATTCCCACTCTTGTTATTCTTAGCTAAAAATACCGCAACTGAGTTGTCACAAAAAATCTTCAATGGCTTAGAAATATAATCCATAACTATAAGCCCAAAAATGAAACTCTTAAGCCATACACTTTGTGAAGTAGCCTCAAAACAAGAGATGAACTCGGCTTCCATTGTAGAAGTGACAATCAAATTCTTCTTGACACTTCGCCCAGAGATAGCTTCACTGGCCATAATGAAAATGTACTTAGATATTGATTTACGAAAATCAATGTAGCCAACAAAGTCTGCGTTAGCATAGCTAACCATATCCAAGTTGTTCGTCTGTCTATACATAAGCATGTATCTTTAGTTCCTTGGAGATACCTCGTGACTTTCTTTGTAGCTCTCTAGTGATCTTTACCTGGATTACTTTGATATCGCTCTAACACTCCAACTGCAAATGCAATATCAAGTATTGTGCAAACCTGAGTATACATAAGATTTCTAACTGCTAAAGCATATGAAATATTCTTCATGGATTCATTTCTAAATGTTTTAGGCATTGATTTGAGCAACTTATCACCCTTCACAATAGACTTAACACTTGGTAACAATCCTTTTTAAGAATCTCTACAGGCATTGATATAGGTTTCCTGTGATAGACCTAAAATACTGTGAGATCTATCTCTATGGATCTTAAGGCTAATGACATAAGATGTCTCACCCATATCTTTCATATCAAAGTTCTTGGAGAGGAATTGTTTCACTTTATGCATCATACCCTCATCATTGGTTGTAAGTAAAATGTTATCCATGTCAACAAAGGAAACAAGGTTTATATTTAAGTCATTATTGCATTGATCCATAGGTTTCATGAAACAAATGAAAAAATTACTCCATGGAATTTGTAATACGACAGGCCTTGTTTCAGCCAGTTATGAACTGTAGTTTGCAAACCAAATGCTCACTTTCCCTATAAGAGAAATCTTAAGGTTGTTTTATATAGTCCTCATCTTCTAGATCATCATTAAGAAATGTCATTTTCACATTCATTTGTTGCAACTCAAGGTCGAAATGTGAAACTAATGCCAAAATGATACAAAGAGAATCTTTCTTGGATACAGGAGAAAAAGTCTTCGTGTAATCGATTCCTTCATTTTGAGTGAATCCCTTAGCAACAACCTCGTTTGATATCTTTCAATGTTGTCTAATGAGTCTTTTTTGGTCTTAAAGGCCCATTTACAACCAATGACCTTTGCCCCTTTAGGCAACTTTACAATGTCCCAGGCTTTGTTGCTCTTCATGGAATCTAACTCATCCTTCATAGCAATATACCACATATTAGACTCTTTACAACTTATGGCTAGTGAAAAGGTTTTTGGATTATTTTTGGCTCAAATATCAGTTTCTTGTAAATGTACTATATAAGGAATTGTTGAGTGCCTCTCACGAGTAGATCGTCTTAATAGGAGCTTGTGGTTCAACTGTTTGTTCAAGATTATGAGGTAAGTCCTGAACTTGTTGATCCACTGGAAGGTTCTTAGCAATTTGTGGAACTTCAATGATTGGTTATTCAACACTAATTGGAACTTGAGGCGTGTTATAAACTATAACTATCATACAACGTGGATGGTTGAGTTTCTATATGACTGTGAACGATAATTAAATCTCTAAATTGATCCCTCCCACTGATCATGTCATTTTCAAGAAACTTGGTGTTTATTGATTCCACGATCCTAGTCGAATGAGATCGACAATAAAATCGATTACCCTTAGACGTTTCAACATCACCAATAAAGAAACCACTAAATGTCCTTGGGTCCAACTTTTTCTCATGTGGATTATATATCTCAAACTCGATTTCCAACATTTCCATAACTCAAAAGGTGTCTTTGGAACAATCTTAGTTGAAACACAATTTAATATATACGTTGTCGGCTTAAGTGCGTAAGTCCACAAAAACTTAGGAAGATTAGAGTTGCTAAACATACTCCGCACCATGTCCACTAAAGTTCGGGTTCTTCTTTTTGCTACACCATTATGGTTTGGAGAACCAGACAATGTGTTGGACAACTATCCTATGCTCTTAAAGAAACTTTGCAAACAAACCAGGTGTTTATCCATTCTCTATTTATCTACCATAATATTCACAACATCTATGAGATCCTACTATTTATATTCACTTCCCGCATTAGTTCTCAACTTCAGTCTTAAAGACTTTGAAGACATCTAATCTTTCATACTTGTTATGAAGCAAGTACACACACACACACACACACACACACAAATATATATATATATATATATATATTATGAGTAACATCAATGAATGTGATGAAATATTTTTTATTAGATATATCCATATTTGGGCAACATATGTCAGTCTGTATGATTTTTAATTTAATAAAAAGGGCCACAAGTGTGTTAGTCTTATTGTAACGCCCCACAAATACCCTAAAATTTTTATAATAAAATTTATTATATATTCCGGGTATAATTGGGCAAACTTGGGTATTTTTTTTAGGAATTTTTAGATGAATATTGATTTAAAAAAATTAAATGCTAAAATGATTATTGAATCAGGAAATAAGCAAGTGAAATTAGGAGAAATAAATGAGCAAGGGAAAATAATAGGAGACTTAAATGAAGATAATAGAGAAATGGAAGGGACCTAAATATAAAAGAAATAAAGAGAAGAAAAAAATCAAAGGAAAGGACATGTAGCATGTAGGAAAAGGAAGCTTCCTCATCCTTTTTAAGAAATGCAGACCCAAAGAATCCATAAGAAAAGGAAAACGAGAGAAAAGAGGAATGTTTTGGTAGAAACTCTCACTTCTCTCTAGATTTCACGATGATCGGACCATAGGTTCCGGCGAAGCAAGAGGGAAAGTCCTTCCACGTGACAAGAGCTGCAAGTAGAGACCGGAATCAAGGAGTTTCGACAAACTCCATGAGGTAGGTCTTCTTCTACTGTGGTTATTTTCTACCCTAAGGGTTGTGTGGTGGTTATCTTGCCTTAGGGGAATGGTCGGTTGCATTTTAAATTATGGGAAGCTGCCACATTGTGGTTGTGCACAGCTAGCCGAACCTTAGATCTGATTTTTGGGTACGAAGTGAAGGGAATTTGGTAGTGAGTCCTTCTAGTAAATTGTAGTCACATCAATGAACTTGATGTTAGGGTTTTGAATTTCTCAATTCGAACCTCTGTAGACCAAGTTATGGTCCTTTTACCGAGGTCATGCAGCACAGGTCAACAGACCTCATGCAGTAAGAGGTCAGTAGACCTCATGCAGACCTCATGCAGTAAGTCAACCAGACCTCATGCATGAAAGTCACCTCGCTCTGTAGAGGTAGCGACCTCGTCTGTGAAACTCGGCTCGTCGGTTAGTCAGCCCGTCGAGATTGACTCGTATGACTTCCCAGCGGAAGGTGTAAGCGCGTCCGACTCGTTTGGTGTTCTTAGACTCTATGGAAAGTACATTGAGTCAAGAATCCATTGATATGCCTAAGGAGGATATTAGATGTTAGACCGAGGTGTTAGACCAAGCTCAATGCCTAAGGAGGATGTGGATGTCGGCCGAGGTGTTGGGCCGAGCTGCGTCCGGTCGGTCGGCTCGTCTAGTTCGAGTTTGACTGCGTGTGACCTCAACGGAGTCATAACTCCCTTCATCCGAACTCCGATTCGGGTGTTCTTGGACTCTATGGAAAGCCCATTGAGTCAAGAATCCATTGATATGCCTAAGGATGATATTAGATATCAGACCGAGGTGTTAGACCAAGCTCATTCAGGTCAGGTCAGCTCGTCCAGTTCAGGATTTGACTACGTATGACCTCCAACTTTGGAAGGTCATAACTCCTTAGTCCGAACTCCGATTCGGGTGTTCTTGCACTCTATGACCCATTGAGTCAAAGAATCCATCTATATAGATTGTTGAAATTGGAACTATATTAAACTCTAAAATCAATCCTAACCAAAACTACTAGTACATGAATAATATTGTTCTTTAATGGTTTTGGAACAAGGTGACGAGGAATAGCGGGATTAAATTCCAAAGTTCTGGAATCAAAGTGCAAATATTTTTGGGTTTGTTTTACCGACTTCTATTCCTCGTTTCAAGTTTTTGCATGATTGTTCTAAATGCATATTGAATTGATTTAATTGATTTGAGAAAAGTGATTGTGAAATGTTTGCATATAAAAATTGCATAATTATTGAAAAATGTATATATTGTACTGTACTTTGCTATAAAGGATTTGAACGCCCTTAATAGAATGTTAACCGTTTAGTTCGTATTAAGGATAGATTGGTATACCAATAGGGTCAAATAGCGTCTGCCGAACTATTTAATGATGATGTGTCACTCCGATCGCGGCCAGCGAGGACGTATCGGTAGTGTTCACCTATTTGATTGTTTATAACCGGTCGGCGACCCGGTAGGACAAATGCGTGTTATAAAACCATGTGATAAACTGCTGACCAGTAGGCAAATGCGATGACTCTTATATCACATATTGAAGACATAAGTTAAATTAGTTAGGGCATATTGAATTGATTAGCTGCTTGAATTGATTTTTAGAACTGAATTGAATTGCATAACTGAATTGAATTGCATAATTGAATTGAAATTGTGAGCATATTGAATGATTTGAGATTGTGAAATATTGAATATGAAAGTGTATTTTTTGGATGATCAAATGAACTATAAGCGATTGTATATATATTAAGTATATGTATTGTATTTATATTGATCACCCAAAGATTTGAGGATGCAGATTATTAAATTGCATGATTTGATTTAAAGCGAGCGAGAATGGGTATATGAACCATTAAGCATGAAAATGCTTAGCGTATTGTTTTACTAATGCGCAGGCACCGAGTGATAGATAGTGATCGAAAGCGGACCCAAGATCGAGGAGCGTTGAGTCATAAAGAAGGAAATTTCGGAGTATGCTCCGACATGTGCATTCATCCATGTTTTCTTATGGTTATTGATATTTTGTAAAAACAATTTGAACATCTATTTTTGTAAATCATTTTGAAAAGGCTTGAATGCCTTCATTGTAAAGTATTTTATTCGTAATTTATGGAAGCACTTAATTTTATATCCTTCCTGAGATATGATTTTGAGTGATTGGTGATTTTAGTGGCATCCGGACTCAGTTCGGATCCATGAAATAGGTCGGGCCGGGAAAGGGCGCCACAACATATATTGGTATCGGAGGCCTGGGTTTAGCGGTTCTGAGTGATTTTGAAATTTTTGTAAATGATTTTGAAATTTTTTTAACATGCATTTCATTTGCACATAAAGAATGACATGACTCTGACGCGGATCTTACTGGTCTTAATAGGATAAGCATGGACGGTTTGACTTCCCTTAGGGTCGAGGATGACCGAGAGGATTTCATGACAGTCTATTTAGTGTGGGAAGGTGGGCAAGCATCCGTACCCCACAGTAGTGAACGAGAACAAGTAGCGGGAAGTACTATGGGTATCCTCAGACTAAGCTCAAGCATTTTCAAAGGCTGGGCAACCCGGCTATAATTGCTCAGCGATCGACCATTGAAGAATGGTAAGATGCTGGACACACAGATTTTATGGGGAAAGAAGAGGATGGGCCTTCTATGGCGGAAAAATTGGCTCTGAAGCAGAGCGAATGCTTGTGCAAATGCATTACTGGCGAAGTTGGAATGTGCGACCTCATTACTACGGGATGGGGCCTGTCGGTGGTGGGTTTACGTGACCCCGGGACCGCACCATCGAGAGAGAGTTATGGGGTTCTTCTTGGATGAGTTCAGAAGCACTATGTGTGTCGCATTTATCCCGAACAACATGAGGCAGGGTTTCCTGTCGAAGCAAAGACGGATAAGGTGTGGCCAGAATATCAAAGAGAATTCCTGCAGTTGAGCAAGTATACTCTCGAGATACTTGTGAGTAGGGAAGAAAAGTATTTGTAGGTTTGAAACCCGGCCTTAATGACCATGTCGAGCCCATGTCACACCATTTTCCATGAGTTTCTCCAAAATTGTGACATCTTGTTGAATGTGGAAAGAGTAAAGAAAGAGGAAAAGAGAGAAAGATAAAGACGAGGAAAGAAAAATCCCGGTGATTGATTCCTGCCTGTGAAAGGAAGAGAGATTTAGGGGACCCGCAGGTTGATCAACCTCTGACTCAGATCTGGGGTAGGAATACTACTCTACAGCCTGTGGGTTGAGTACACCGGGGAGGTCCTTCTAGAGACAATTGCTCCCATTGCTCTAAACCCAATAGGAGAAATCATAAGGAGAATGTTGGAGACACAGTGCTTTGTTGGTTGTGGATCCAGAAGAGGCATGACAGATTGTTCTAGAGCTCGTTCTTTTTACACCTCGAGCGGGAATTTTGGCACAGTGGTACAAAGTATAAGAGTGTTGCATCATCGAGTGTTCCGAGACGAGGGACACAGACTTTGGCTAGGCAAGATGGTCGTGCCCCCGCTAGAGCATATGCAATGAAAGCGGTAGAAGATACCGACGCCCCGGATGTGATAGTCGGTAATTTTACTATCTTTGATACTATTGTGCATGCATTGATAGATCGGGATCGACTCATTCATACATATGTACTGATATACTGACTTAGGTAAATTCTTAGAGAGTGAAATCAGTATGACATCTTGGTGACGAACCGGCAGCCATAGTGTTATTATTGAGCAGTATATAGGGTGTCCATCAAATACGGAGTATGAATTTTGGGAGATTTGATTGAGTTATCCTTGGGGGTTTGATGTGATATTAGGGATGGGTAGTTATCCCGACATCGAAGCGATAGTATTTGTGGAAATGAAAAGAGTGACCTTGAGGACACCGAATGAAGATGAAATAACTTTCGTCGGTGAGAGGTCAAATTACCTATCTAATGTGATATCTGCAGCCACTGCTAAAACAATGGTGTGGAAAGGAGGTGAAGCCTACTTGGCTTATGTGATTGATACGGTAAAGGCAAGGCCTAGTGTATCCGATATACCTACTGTTAGCGACTTTCCGGATGTGATTCCGGAAGAGTTACTAGGATTGCCCCCACATAGGAAGATTGAGTTTGCTATTGACGTTGTACCAGGTGCACTTGAAATACATTACACCGTCTGAATGGCTCACTGAGATAAAGGTAGAGTACAGTGCAACTACTAGAAAGGGTTTATTCGACCAAGTGTATCACCATGAGAACTCCATGCTTTTTGTTAAAAGAAAGATGAGCACTTCGACTATGTATTGATTCTGGACAATTGAACAAGTTATGATGAGAATAAGTATCAGTTCCCAGAATTGATGATTTGTTTGATCAATTGAAGATTTTAAGTATCTTTCGAAGATTGACTTGCGATATGGGTACCATCAGTTGAGAATTAAAGATGGAGTATTGCATAAGGCGGCGTTCAGGGCGATATGGACATTATGAGTTCCTTAACCAATGCCGGTTGGATTGACAAATGCTCAGCGGCTTTCATGGACCTAATGAATCGTGTTTGGGCCGTATGTGGACCCAGTTTGTTGTAGTGTTCATAGACGACATTCTTGTGTATTCAAAAGATCGGGGAAAGTCGTGGCACACACGCCGTAGTGTTAGAGACTTTGAGAAAAAGAGGAGTTGTATCTTGGCTTGAGCAAGTGTGAGTTTGGATGAATGAAGTGTCGCTCTTGGGCACCTTGTATCGAAAGAAAGGAATCGAGTAGATCTAAAGAAAATAGAAATTGGTTGTTGAATGGAAGCCACCTAGAAATATTCTGAAGTGCATAGTTTCACAGGACTGGCAAAGGGATCTTTACCGGAAGATTTGTTAGGGTTTCAGTCATTTGGCCCAGATGGCCGAGATTATACCAGAAAAATGTAAAGTATGAATGGAGTGAAAAATGTCAAAGAAGTTTTGATAAGTTGAAAGCATTCTTAACCGAGGCTCCGGTTCTTACTCAACCGACCTGCGGTAGAGAATATGTGATTTTTAGTGATGCGTCGCTAAATGGACTTGGATGTGTCCTAATGCAAGAGGGTAAAGTGGTAGCCTATGCTTCAAGGCAGGTTGAGTAGCATGAAAGGAACTACCCCGCGCATGATTGCCCCAGAATTAGCCGCAATTGTATTTAAGCTGAAAATTGGAACATTATTTGTATGGAGAGAAGTGTTTCATCACACCACATGATCATAAGAGCCTTAAGTGTTGCCCTCACGTAGAGCTTAACTCGAGACAACGGAGATGGATGATGATAAAAGATTATGAGCTGCGTGATTGATTATCACCACAGGAGGCCAATGTAGTGGCCGGCGCTTTGATAGAAGTCCATCCTGGTAACCCGAGCATTGAATGCCCATTTGTCATTATCAGACGATGAATGCTTGTAGTGGCGAGAATTGATAGCGAGACGAGGATTTGTTGAATCGAAATCTTCAGAGGCACAAAGGAAAGAAGAAAATTGTTGCCATAATCGTCAGTTAGAAATGGTAGGCGAGTTCACCGGTGAGCGAATGGAGTTTTTGTATTATAAGGATCAGATTTGTGTGCAGGTGTAATGATTTGAGGAAATCCATACTTGAAGAGGCACATAGTGGATATTTTGTTATCCATCCCGGTAGCACAAAGATGTATCGAGATTTAAAAATGTCATTCTGATGGTCCGGAATGAAAAGAGATGTGTCAGAATTTATAACCAAGTGTTTGGTGTGTCAAAGAGTAAAGAAGCGACATAAAGAGTTCCTTCGGGATTATTACGACCCTATGTCAAGAATGCCGAAATTGGAAATGGGTGAATCACATAGTTTTGTGGTTGGGTTACCATTGACAGGGAGAAGGCATGACTCGGTTGGGTCGTAGTAGACCGATTGACTAAGTCGACTCCTTCCCTACGGTGAGAACCGACTATTCATGACAAGCTGGAATTTGTATGTCGAAATAGTTCGGTTACATAGAAGATTCTGTATCCATTATTTCAGACCAGATAGGGTTTACTTCAAGATTTTGGGGAAAATTGCAAGAGGCCTTGGGCACTCGACTGAATTTCAGCAAAGCATTCCACCCACAAACGGATGGACAATGCGAAGTGATCCAGATCCCGGAAGATATGTTAAGGAGTTGTGTGATCAATCTTGAGAATTAGTTGGGATCGACACATTGCTTTAGTTGAAGTTGTGTACAACAACAGTTTCCAATCAAGTATTGGAATGGCGCCTTATGAGGCTTTATATGGGAGAAAATGTAGAACACCATTGTGTTGGATGGAATTGAGTGAAAAGAAAGTGATTGGCCTGAGCTTGATCGAGGTAGAAGAAAAGTGAAATGATTAGAGAAAGATTGAAGGTGGCCAGCATTAGACGAAAGAAATCATATGCCGACATGAAAGAAAAGATATTCAATATGAATCCCGGCAAAAAAGTGTTTTTGAAAATTAATAAGCCTTGGAAGAAGGTGATGAGATTTGGGAAAAGGGCAAGTTGAGCCATAGATTTGTGGTCCTATGAAGTGATTGAAAAAGTGGGTCCGTTATCTCAGTTGGCATTACCTCCGGACTTGGTGAAGATCCATGATGTGTTTCATGTGTCCATGCTACGGAGGTACCGATCAAACCCGTCACATGTAGTCTCTTCGGAGACAATTGAGTTGAGACCAGATTTGACGTGAAGAAAGGCAGTGCAGAGATCTTGTCGTGAGAGTGAAAGAATGCAGACAAAGAGATTCCGCTAGTCAAGGGGTGATCCATAGAAAAGAAAGCACAGAGAAAAGAGGAAATATTTTAGAGTGAGCTCTCACTTCTCTCTGGGCCTACAGCGATCGGAGACCATAGGTTTGGCGAAGCAGAGGAAAGTCTTCCACGTGACAAGAGAACATGGCGAGTAGAGTAGGAATCGGGAGTTTAGGCACAAACTCATGAGTGGGTCTTGCCTCTTGTGGTTATTTTCTACCCTAAGGGTTGTGTGGTGGTTATCTTGCCTTAGAGATGGTTGGTTCATTTTTAAACCATGGGAAGGCACCACATTGTGGTTGTGCGCATTGAGACAGAGCTGATTTTTGGGTGCAAGTAGAGGAATTTGGTAGTGAGTCCTTCTAGAAAATTGTAGCCAAATCAATGAACTTGATGTTAGAATTTTGAATTTTGAATTTCTCAATTCTCACATCTGTAGACCAAGTTATGGTCCTTTTACTAAGGTCATGCAGCATGGAGTCCAGCAGACCTCATCACGTGGTCGTGAGACCTCATGCAGCGAGAGGGTCACCTCATCACTGTAGAATTAAGCGACCTCGTCTTGTGAAACTCAGCCGTCCGGTTCAGATCAGCCGGTCGAGGATTTGACTACGTGTGACTTCTAGCCGGAGGGTCATAGCTGGCCGTCCGAACTCCGTTTGGTGTTCTGGAGTGCTCTATGGAAAGTACAGTGCTGAGTCAAGAATCCATTGTCTTCTGAGGAGGATATTGGATGTTAGACCAGGTGTTGGAGCTGAGCTCGTCTAGGTCAGGTCAGCTCGTCGGTTCGATTTGACTCATTATGACGCCAACTTGGAAGATCATAGCTTACTTAAGTCGAACTCCAGTTAAGTGTTCTTGGACTCTATGGAAAGCCCATTGAGTCAAGAATCCATTGATATTCCTGAGGATGATATTAGATGTCAGACCGAGGTGTTAGACCAAGCTCGTCCAGGTCAGGTCAGCTCGTCCAGTTCAGGATTTGACTACGTATGACCTCCAACTTTGGAAGGTCATAACTCCTTTGTCTGAACTCCGATTCGGGTGTTCTTGCACTCTATGGAAAGCCCATTGAGTCAAGAATCCATCTATATATAGATTGTTGGAATTGGAACTCATATTAAACTCCTAAAATCAATCCTAACCAAAAGTACTAGTATACATGAATAATATTGTTCTTTAATGGTTTTGGAATAGGGCGACGGAGGAAAAGCGAGTGAGATTGAGATTTCAGGATTGAAATCAAAAGTCTGAGATTTTGGGTTTGTTACCGAAACTCCTATTCCTACTTTCAAGTTTTTGCATGATTGTTCTAAATGCATATTGAATTGATTTAATTGATTTGAGAAAAGTGATTGTGAAATGTTTGCATATATGATGAGCTTAAAAGTCATCTATTTTTAGTCCATTTTTCTGTTTGATTTCAATGTAAAAATGAATAATTAAGATGCAGAAATATGAAGAAACTCACAAAATCTATTATTTGCAGGGAGTATAAAAGAAGAAGAAAATCGTTGGAAAATCGACAACTAGCGGAGTAAAAATACGAGGAAAATAAGCGGGCGAAGTAAAGCAAGCGGCTGGCAATGTTCTGGGTTTGGGGTTTACGGTCGAGTTATGAGTCGCGACATCGGAAAATTGAAGAAATTTGATGCGGTCGCTGACGGGGATCACAATATAAATGGTGAGGATTGAGCGAAACATAAGAGAAGTGATGTCGCGACAACATCGTAATGTCGCGACAAAGGTTGTCTTCGCGATGAGGATGATCGTGTGAGAGAATCGGCAAAACTATGACATGTTTGGAAGGATGAAATTTGAGTTAGTGAAAGTTGTTGCCGCGTGAGATTGAAGTCAGCGACAAGAAAGCAACAAGTGAGGCATCCAAAGACATAAGGCGATGTCGACGAGAGATCGAGTCGCGACATGAGACTTCTTGGTTGAAAACGTAAGGGTGGTTGTTATCAGCGACGTGAGTTGATGTCGCGACATCGGGAACCAGTTGAAGCCTCCCGGAGACTGAAGCTGATGTCGGAGCAAGAGATCGATGTCGCGACACTCACAGGACCAGTTCAAAGCTGCGAGCCATGAAGCGTCGCGGCAAAGAGATTGATGTGCGATAAACAATCAATGGAAGCTTGTAAGTTAAATGGCGATATGCCCGACAACGAGGCGACCGGTTGAAAGTTACAAGAGTAGGCGACAAGATTGAAGCATCACGATGACGATTGATGTCACGACAATAGGTTGTTGTTCGCGACATGAAAGCCGGTTGAAATTTACAAGAATAGGGTACATTGTGGCGACCGCCAGTTGATGTCGCGAAATCGCGAAACCGGTTGAAACCTGCGGATCCCTTGGGCGATGTCGCGTGAGATTGTCTTAGCGACACCCGAACCGGTTGAATGCTGCGAAGACTTAAAGTGAGTTCGCGGCGTGAGATCGGTCGCGACATCAGAAATCATCAGTTGAAACCTGCGAAGGCATGAAGTGATGTCGCGACAAGGGATTGATGTCGCGATCGGGAACCTGGATTGGAGGCTGAGGCAAGCTGATAGCGACTTGAGATTGATGTCGCGACATGGATGATGTCGCGACAAGGGAGTTGAAGTCGCGACACGGGCATTAACATGGGCCCGACCACATGGCACCCGAGTCCAGAGAGTGTACGATTACATGATCTTTGTAAGGCGTATCTGACACTAAGTGTTACATTGTAATATCCTAGAGATGAAATTAGAAATTATAAAGCAGAGACCGGAATTTATAATAAAATAAAGGGCAAATATGTAATTTACCACTTGAGGAACTAGTGGTCGCGGAAAAGACTAGGGGTTAATATGTGAAATGTTTAAAAGGAAATGTAAATAGAAAGTTATGGGATTCAAGGCAATTTAGAAAGTTGGAATAGAAATAGAAGAATGGGGACAGATGCAATTAAGAAGAATCGACCCAAAAATGAGTTTTGGAAGGCCAAAAGCAGGCCTTGGCAAAACATAGGTTAAAGACCAAAGTGGTCTCATTTTTGGGAGGAGAACAAAGAAAGTGAGAAAGGGGAAAGAAGAAGAGGAAGAGGAAGAAGAAGAAGAGAAGAAGAGAAGGAGGGAGATCAAGCCCAAGGTATGAAACTGCCTTGATTATAGGTTCTATGAGATTTGGCATGGATTTTGGGGTTTGTATGATGATTATCTTATCTCTACAAATCTAGGAGTTTTTATAGAATGGTATCCCTAAACTTAGATTTCTTGAAAGTGGGTTGGTTAAACCCACAAGGAACAAGATAATTATGGAATCCTCCTTTGTTGTTGGATTCATGGTTAAATGGAAGGAAATTGAGTTAGGGTTTTAAGACAAACCTAACAAATCTTTATTAATATGGGTTATAACCCATATTTGAGTTGTTGAAATAATTCGAGAAAAGTTTTTTGAAAGGATACACATATGGCAGAAGATGAATTGTGTGGAAATAGAATGTCAAGATGAAAATGAAATGGTTTTGAAGTGTATATGGATTATGAGAGTTGAATTGGATGGGAAAATATGGAAAAAAAATGCAGAAAAGCCCACGTGCGGTCATTTTAAGGCATGGAATCTCGATACGGGAAATGCCACGTTTTGCATTTTGAAGCCAATTTTCGTATTTTGACCATAACTTGCTCATTTATGATCCGATTTGAGTGATTCAAGTTGCTGGATTAAATAGACTTCCAAGGAAAATCATACGCCGCAGGAAATGAAACTCCGTCAAAATTCTGATTATAAGTGGCACAAAAAATTCACTCAAGTAGGACCATGTGCAAACCAAATTCTGGTTCAGTTTTGAACATAGATTAGCGGTTATTTGGACGTAAAGTGAGTTTGATTACTCCGATTTGGGTGATTCAATTGAGAAAGAACCTTAGCACCTTAACTTTTAAATAGTACAAAGAGATAATGTCAAATATGAAGTTAAGACCCTGGAAAAAATGGATACATGTCAACTTCAGTCCAGGAGTGTAAAACCAGTACAGAAATGACTAATTTGACATGAAAAATGTATCACTTGAATTTGGAAGAGTCAGTTGAATGATTTAATTTCTAAGTAAGTAGATTCATAGAGGAACAAGAAAGGATTTGATTGATGGCCTTAAGGTCATTTGTAAAAGAGTAATTTGGTCTTGCCTTGATTATATTTTTAAGTATGGTTACATAGGATTTAAGTGAATGTGATGGATTTGGGTGAAAATGAATGTGTATGATGGATTAAATGGAAGTTATGGTTAATGGTTAGTTGTGGTTTTTCTTGAAAAAGGTGAAAAGGACTATCGGACCGGAAACGAGAATTCGACGAGAAGCAAGCAAGTTTAAGCGGTGAACTGTGGGTGAAAATGATATTTTGAAAATTGAGTTTTTAAAAGTGAATGGTTTTAATGTTAAATTGAAAGTTTAATGGAAATGTTTATGTCATAAATGTGAGCATATGGAAATGTTTTATCTTGCATCAATATATATTTATATGTATATTAAATTATGTATGCATATGTTAAGGTATATAGAAAGTTTAAAAATACCTTAAGAGAATGCATATGTGTTTTAATGATAAAGTAAAGGATTTAAATGGATTTATAAATATATTTGAAGAAATGTTTCTTGATAGTTCTGTAACTTTATGACTGTTATGATGATATCGTAGAAGTACTTTAAGCGTGTAGGATTTAGAGGGTAAAGTTATGGGTTACCTCTTGAGAGAAGTAGGTGTGCAGAGTATCCTTGCGTGATAAAGTGCTTTATGGTACAGACCTTTGTCTGAAGCGTGGTTTCTCACTTGAGCGTAATTAGTTCATATTGGAATGTATTTGTCCCTCATAGTCGATGCCGAGGCTATTAGGTGTGTTTTATTCCAGGTTCATCGAAAGAAATAAATAAAGAAAAAAAAAAAAAAGAAAGAAAGTTCTGACACAAATGTTTAAGGCATAAATGGATTTTAAATGTATAAGTATTTATTGAAGAAAGTTTAAGGCATAAATGTTAAAGCATAAATTGATTTTAATGGTATAAATATTTATTGAAGAAGTTTAAGGCATAAATGTTTAAGGTATAAATAGTTTAATTGTATAAGTATGTATTATTTTGGTATATACTTAGAAATGTTATTTTAATGAAAATGTACACTCCACTGACTCCTTTAGCTCATTCTTTTCATATATTTCAAAAACATTTTCGAGGACCGGAGCAGTCACGCCGTGATACCTCCTGTGTACGAGTGAGTCGTAGTGGTAGAGCAGCAGTTGTGATTTCATTGTATATATAATTTTGCATATTGTTTATGTTGAATATTTTGTTATGTATATATGTATATGTATAAAGTTGAGGAACTACGTAGGCTTTGATCCTCGGAGTGGGCGAGTACGTGGCGGTGGAAGCTTAAGTCAGGCTCAAGCCCAATCTTTTGATAAAAGCAAATGCATGGATTTGAAGGAAGAAGTTTCAAATGTTTGATGGTTAAATGAATAAATGTATATATGTATATATTGTGTTTGATTTGGTTGTGGACCGAGGAGTCCTAAAGCGGAAGTTGAGAAGTTGAGGATGGAAAGATTAGAAGTGTTTTAAATGTTTCACTTGAGTTTGTAAATTTGGGAAAGTCCGACAAACCAGAGAAACTCTGGCCAATTTTCTGAAAAATCTAGCGTTTGAAAAAGAAAAGAAAAAGAAAAAAGAAAAAAATTTACCACTTAAACTGCATTATTTTCTAAGATATATTAGGATTGAAAAAGGGGTTAGCTCCATGGATTGTTATTTGTTTTAAGGAAAAGTTTCTATGTCCATTGGGTGCGGGAGAGTCCCCCCTCGGTTTCATGAGTTAATCGGGTCGGGATCCTTGGAAACCCACTTGGGAAATCCCTGCATGCTTTTGGGATTGGGGCCCAGTGAAACCCTATAAATCATGGCCTACCGGCTCATAAAGGCGCTTGGCGACACAGACGAGAGTGCAGGTGGTGAAGGCTCATTTTCTTTATTTTTCTTTTAGTTTTTCTTTTCTTTTCTTTTCTTTTCTTATCTCTTCTTCAATGTTGATAGTTAGAGATGAGATTAGATTTATCGTTTTAGTTTTCGTTTTCTCTTCTAGAATTGGATGTTATGTTTTGAACAAGGTGAGTCTGAGTCCGTTCTTTCAGTTGCTACAGAATGTTTGAAGTTGAGACCATTTCTGAATTAATTTCAGGTTTCAATTTGCGGATTATTCTTTTGATGGAGGAATCTTTGTAGTGTGATTATTCAATGGTGAGGAACTCAGCTTCCATTAAGTGAATGCTATTGTCAGAAATTATCTTTCCTGTAGTTGTTTTCAGCAAATTGTGAATTTCAGTTTATGAATTTACTTTCGGTTATGGGTTTAAAGTTATTTTGATCTGAATATCAGTTTCTTATACCCGTTTTAAGAATTGTTTCATTGCTCTGATTTCAAGGAGGTCCTACGGTGACCGCAGAGATGGCAGATCCTGGGAGTTATAGACATTTCTTTGAAAGACCTGTGCCTGCTATTAGAATCACAATGAAGCTTTGTAAAGTTTCTTGATAAATCTGCCTCGCGAAATCGAGAATGAGTTGAGCGAAGGTTATCAATTTAAACAAGCAAAGAGTTCACCTCGATTCGGATAATGGGAGCCCAATCCAGGTGTTAGTGAGGATCTAATCAAGGAGGTGATACATTCTAATTTTGAGGAAGAGTAACACGGAAGTTGTATATCCTTGCTTGATCGATAATTTGGGAGCTAAGGTTTCTGATCCATCAAATGGGTATAGTATTGCAAAGAAAATGCCCCAGATTTAGAAGTCCCTTTTTAAAAGTAGTTATCTGCGATCTGTATTTGAGAGAATCGGAAAAGAATTAGATAATGAAATGTGGAGGTGGAGAGATCAATTTGTCTGACCTAAACGCCTTGGGCCAGTTCTAAAAATGCGAAACACACAAGTAAAATTAACGATTGTTAACAACGGGAATTAATACTTCACAATAGCATTGATCTTAGTATTGTACTCCTATGATGACTATTCAGTTTCCATTTATTTTCTTAACTATTCTTTATTCATTATTCTTTGGATTTCAGTTTATTTGATTGTTCATTTTTTTATATAATAGTATATTTTACAGCTTCTTAGCTGAAACACCATATCATGTTATAGTTCAAATGGTATGGGCGAGTAGTCGGGAGTAGTTGATCTGAATTCTTGAGATCTGTAGGATCGATATCTGGTTTCAAATCCAATTTATTACTTGTCATTTTGTGCACTTGGTATATTTGGGCCAAAACATAAAATTTAAAATGATTTACTCTTATACGTATGTTTTAGTCCGATCAATAATATCGACCCGCGATTATTGAAAAATATGTATATATTGTCTTGTACTTTGCTATAAAGGATTTGAAGCCTTAATAGAATGTGCTTAGTTTGGTTCATTATTAAGATAGATTGAGTATACCAATAGGTCAAATAAGCGATCTTCACGAACGCTATTGTATTGATGTGTCACTCGATCAGCAGCCCAGTAGGACCGTATCGAGTAGTGTTCACTGTTGATTATTTATAACGGTCGTGATCCAGTAGGAAGCATCTGTATTATAAAACCATGTGTCTGACACAGCCCAAGCGGGACCGTGTCGGTGACTCTAATATCCTGTATATTAAAGACATAGGTTAAGTTCGTTAAGGGCATAACTGAATTGATTGGCATAACTGAATTGATTTTGGTAATTGAATTACAAAGCTGAATTGGATGCATGTAGATGAAATTGTGAGCATATTTGAATTGATTTGAGATTGTGAAATGTGAATACGAAAGTGTATTTTGGGATGATCAATGAACTATGCTTGATTGTATATATATAACAAGTATGTATTGTATTTATATTGATCGCCCAAGATTTGAGGATTACGAATTATTAAATTTATGATTAAGCGAGCGAAGAATGGATTTGTATAGAACCACTAAGCACCCAAATACCTAGTGTATTGTTTTACCAATGCGAGCACCGAGTGATGATAAGTGATCAGCGGACCCGAATCGAGGGCGTCGAGTCATAAAGAAATTTAGTGTCTCAGAACATGTGCATTCATTCCATGTTTTCTTATGGTTATTGATATTTTGTAAAAACAATTTGAACATCTATTTTTGTAAATCATTTTGAAAAGGCTTGAATGCCTTCATTGTAAAAATATTTTGTTAATGTCAGTGTAGGTTGATTAGTTGTTTATGGAAGCACTGTTTTGTAATCGCCATGAATATGATTTTGAGTGATTGAGTGGTTTTAGGTGGCATCCGGACTCGGTTCGGATCAGCAACACGAATTCGGCCGGAAAGGGCGAAACATTTAGTACCTAAAAGTTTAGATCGGCTCTGGTGGAGCGTGACGAGTCATCGATTATGGCGATCGATTTTATCTTGTAATATCTTTAAGGTTTGATACAAGCATCAAATTGAGACATCAATTTGATGACTCAAGCTTCTGGATGCAAATATAACTATGGAGGAGAGAGAAAACCATAAACATCAATAGTCTTCGGAAATATTATGTTCATCCTCTCTATTTTGAAATTTGGTAACTCTTTTAATTACTTAGGTTGGATTGCATCATTTTATTGAAACATGAAATAAGACATCAAAGTACAAATAGGGCATCAAATGAGAAATTTGATACTCCATTTTGATGTTTTCCATTAGAGTTGCTCTTACGTACCCAGATCACATCATGGTTGTACCCAATAGTTTCATGACTTGTACATAAGGCTAAACGTAGGCAGTATCTTTTATAAACCATTGAACATTTATGAATATTTAATTCACATTTGGACTAACTTCAAAATAAGATTATTTGATCATTATTTTTCAAATAGTTTGAAATTGATACCCTATAACAAAAATATTTTTTATAAACTAGAAAATTTAGTAGTTTTTTGGTTGTGGACTTTACTATTCTTTATTAGAGGAAAATGGTAATTTGCTTTTTGCATCATTGTTGGGAATCTTGCTTGGAAGTTCCGGCCCATCACTCCCACGTCTCCAAGCCCAAAATTTCTTAGCGTCCCCAATAGCTGCCGGCCGTCGGAGATGAAGGTGGTGGCGCTCGTCAGCGGCGGCAAGGATAGCTGCTACGCCATGATGAAGTGCATCCAATATGGCCACGAGGTTCTCGTTTTCCTCTTCTGAAATCTCTCAATTTCTTGTTTCTTTTCTATTGGTTTCTCAGTAAACAAACGGACGATGAAGTTGGAATCTTGGTTTGTGTTGAATGCTCAGAATCAAATGAGCAAAGTAAATGTTTTGAAACCGAAGCAGCATATCCTAAAAATTTCTTTTCCTCCGCTTTCTTGGCAGTCAAACGAAGAGGTTATGCTGTTTGCTTTTATGGAATTTGTATCGGAAAGGAACGGATGTATAATTTGTATGTTCATTATTTTTTTTTTCTTGATTGTAAGGTTGTGTTTATTCGGAATTCTGTAGATTGTTGCTTTGGCTAATTTGTTGCCGGCTGATGATTCTGTGGACGAGCTGGACAGCTACATGTACCAAACTGTAAGTTGTAGCGGCACATTGTGTTGTTGCTTTGAAACTAATGGAAGTTCAATTTCTAGCTGTTTCATAATGGTTATATGTAGATGCAAAAAAGTAATTTTAATGTTTGATATGATCAGAATATTGTAATTGTAGTAACTATTGATTTATGGAGGAAAACGATTGTATTAAATTGTACTGGTGTTCCTTTTCATTGTGATTTTACTTATTTATGTATTATTTGGTTGGTTTTGGTTAGGTTGGGAATTGTTTGAAGATGACTAAAAACTCCATGACCTTTTGTGTGTGTGATTGTTTCAAGCCAGCTCATGCTTTTTATGGAACCACTGGCACAATGGGATTCATCAAACTGATTGTGATTTGTTGATTGTTTGGTTGGTTTTGGTTAGGTTGGGCACCAAATTGTTGTCAGCTATGCGAAATGCATGGGAGTGCCATTGTTCCGAAGGAGAATACAAGGATCCACAAAGTGAGCTCTTCAATTGGGATTTTCATATAAAACCAAATGTGTACTTATTTTGAGACTATGGTACTCTTGAAATTTATTGTCTTTATAGTGTTAAATTATTACATGTTAGTTCATAATATTTGTTTTATTTATAATAAGTGTATGTGTTTGCCATATATTTTTTAAGGCGCACTGATTTTGAAGGACTAACAGTATTTAATTTGGTAACCAACCTGGACAGAAATAAAATTTTTTTTGATAATATTTTATTTTTGTCCCTGTTGGGACTTGAACTTGGAACCTCCCATAGCCCCACCCTAACCCTTTACACTTGAGCCAAGCCTGCTCAACTTGGACAAAAACATAAATGATTCACCTTTATAAATTTGTGAGGTTTTCCCCTTTTCATTTTCATTGGAAACCTGTCAAGGGGTTTAATTTGCTTTCACTGAATCACTTAATGATAATAGTCGAATAAGTCCCAGTTAGTTCATTTTAACACATAACTGTAGTTCTTTACATTACTTTCTACTGGTGCAGAATCTCAAAGTAGGATATTTGTAGGTAACCTAAGTAATTGGAATATTAGAGTTTTGCCTTAGACAAGGAGTCTCCATCGCAACAGGTCATCATGAGGAAGCTTAGGAAAGAAAGAAATGGCTAATTTCATGAGGGGTTCAAGTTTAGGTAGAGTTGTGGAAGGTCATAAGAAGAGGGTTGTATGGTTTTTTAGAGTAGAACTAGTTTTTGTAGTGAATAATGGATAGAGAGTGAAGATCGGAAAGGGTTTTTTTGTTGTGGCGATTCAGCTTTGACTGTAAACCTTTCATCCCTTCTTGCTATTGCCTCTATTAAGGATGCTAGGGTTGTGGACATGTGCTTTTGTATCTTGTGTACAATATTACTATGTTTATGCTGTTTCGCATACCCCACTATATAATATTCATTTCCGCTTCTCCACTAGATCATGACTTCTGTTGGACCTCTTTTCTTAATTCAAGTGCAGTAGGTATCATTCAACAATAAATCTCTCCTTGTTGACTATATTCATATACATTTCTTATTTTATATTTTCTTTTTTATCCTTACTCAAACTGTATAAGGAGCTTTTAAATTTATTTGTTGGCTTTTTACATAGTTTGCCCTGTTTTTTTGTTATTAATTTTTCTTTTTTATGCAGACACAGATTTTGTGAATGACATTGAAAGGTGGCACCTCATCAAAAGGTTCAACAGAAAGGATTTAACCTAAAAATATAATTATTTGAAAGACCCTAAGGATGCAGTGTGCACATTTAAGAACTTGTTTATTTTCTGGGAAGGAGACAAAAAGTGGGATCTCAGAGTAAAGCAACATCAAATAGGGAAATGCTGCAAAGTGTTTTAAAATCATCTCTTAGAGGAAGTAAGGGAAAATCTTGAATAATACATGACTAATTAAAAGAATAAAAGATAAGCATAGCTCTTAAGTGCGGAGATTAAGAGAACTTTGTTGATATTAATGAAAAAGAGGAACTTGAATGGAAAAAAGTGTTTGTTAATAGAAGAAGCGACATAAAAAGATGAAGTTAACAACAGAAGGTCCTAATGATGCTTTTGTGCCTCTAAATCCAGAAAAGGTAGTTCAACTATGGAATGAGGGGAAGATGAAACAAAGTTCAATAAATGATTGTATTTGATAAAGTGAAAAGGGAAGCGTATGCCAATATGTTGGCCAATTCTTCTCCCAAGCAGGGATATCATATAATTATACAAATTTGTATAGTTTAAATGGATGGTTGGAGCGTTTGGGCTTTATGATTCAAATATGAAATCTCCTAGTTATTGTGAATTAAGAGTTCCAATTCTTTAGAAATAAGTGGAGCACATAAAAAATCTATTAAAAGATCATAATGTTTCATGGATGAAGTATGGAGTTTCTATTATTTGATGGGTGGACAGATGGAGGAAATTGGACCTTGATGAATGTTTAGTAAATTACCTTGTTGGAACGATGTATGGAAGTCCATTGGGGGGCAAGTTCATTCATAGGCAAGGGAAAAATATTTGTAGTTTTGAGGAATGACATGTGGAACACATTAAGGAAAGAATAAAACATTAAGGAAAGAGTAAAACATTAAGGAGAAGAATCTTATTCAAGTAATAACTGAAAATGAGTTTAAATATGTATTGGCATGTAAGATATCATTTGACAAAAGTTCTTAGGTTTTTTATTTGTTCCTTCCCAGATTGATACATTATATTTTCATTCTACTTGCTTTTGGGCACCCTTTTTTCTTATCAGTACTATATTTTTTTTTACATATATAAAAAAATCACTTGACATTGTCATTATTTACTTTTTTGACTTCTATTCACTTTTGCATATCACATTGTAATTGCTTTGTTCTTACAAAGGGTTAGTCTGGGTTCTCGATATGCCCATCGACCTTTACCATGAGTCGAGCCTCTCGAGGGCATTTGTCATTGTTACTTATTATTATTTTTATGTTAAAATTTGAAATAGGAATGTTCTTAGAGACAAAGCGACTATATGTTGGATGCTTTATGCATCTCATTGCATAAACCTCATTTTAGAAGACATTTGTAAACTTCCTACATTTAAGAGGATTTTGACAACAGCCATTTCATTGAATGGTTTCATCTATAATGTAAGTCATTTAATTAAGTGGTTTAATCCATGAAGCTCATGCGATTAAATATGATGAGAGAGTTTACCTTAAACAAAGGAATTGGTTGGGTCGGTCATAAGCCAACTGCGACATGTTTTCTTAACCTATAAAGTATCCATATGTAAAAGTGCAATTTGGTTGATGTACATTTTTGAAAAGTGGTTAGCTAGCAAATGGCCAAAGGAAGCAAAGGAAAAACAAGTCTTAGAATCTGTTTGGATGCCTTCATTTTAGAATCATGTTGTCTATATTCTTATGGTGATAGGGTCCTCTTCATAGAGTTCAACTTGTTTGACCATGAAACAAAACCGACTATGGATAGATGTTGCTTTGGTTTGTTACTTTTGTGGGCTGATTGCACCATAACAACTTGGGTTTATCTCATGAAATCAAATTTTGAGGTAGCTCAATCTAATTTCGGTGTGGTTATGTCTCAGAGGAAGTATGCCTTGGATATATTGGAGGAAACTGGTATGCTAGATTGGAAGCTTGTAGACACTCCTATGAATCCAAATGTCAAGCTTATACCAGGACAAGAGGAGCCATCATGAGATTCAGGGAGATATCAAAGATTTGTGGGTAAATTAAACTACCTCACCATCACCCGACCGAACATTTCCTTTCTTGTGAGTGTAGTCAGTTAGTTCTTGCAGTCACCATGTGATAGCCATTGAGATGCTATGATTTGCATCCTTTGTTACATTAAAGGAACACCAGGTCAAGGTGTGTTATATAGGAACATAGGTCATACCTAGATTGTTGGGTATTGTGATGCAAACTGGGCAGACTCACCCATATGCTTCACTTGAGGGTACTATGTGTTTATTGGAGGCAACCTAATATTCTAGAAGAGTAAGAAACAGGAGTTAGTAGTCATATCTAGTGTTGAAGCCAAGTATTGAGCAATGGCATTGACAAGCATGTGAGGTCCATATGGCACAAAACATCTTATTCGAGCTAAAGATTTAGGAAGGATGAACGAATGAAGCTTATTTATGATAATCATGCGATGACATATTGCATCCATTATAATAGTCTTTTCATGAGAGGACTGAGCACGTTAAATGGGTTGACATTTCATCATAGTGAAGATTGCATTAGGATGTGTGACTACTAGTTTTGTCAATTCAAATGACCAACGAGCAAACATTTTCTCCAAATCTCTCAGAGGTCCTAGAATTAAGTACATTTGTAACAAACTTGGTGCATATGACTTATATGCTCCGACTTTAGGGGTGAGTGGTTGATTCTTCAGGACCGATCTAAGAAGCAGGGGCAGAACCCTCGGTTTAGGCTCTTGATGATTGGGAGAATTTGGACCAAGTATACAGCCCTCTCCACCATTCAAGAAAAGATAGTGTCTCTGAAGAAAGGATAAATTAATGTGGAACTTTGTCCCGAAGGATGGGTGCTTCTCAGTCAAATCTCTCTGGAGTTTTGGAAGGAAGGAGGAGGCTTTTCTAAGGAAATGATATGGAACTCTTGTCTTCCTTGCCAAAGTGAGGTTCTTTTCACTTGGGAAGTTTGATTAACGGCAATGCGATAAAAAATTTGGTGGGGCGAAGATTTTGACAATGGACCAGCTGAAAAAAGGGTAAGATGGCTCACGATAGATGCCCTTATCGTTGGGGATGAAACAGAGGAGCATTGATCACTTATTTGCTCCACTTTACTGTGGTGAGAACTATGGGCCTTCTTGTTTCTATTTTTGGAATCGGTTGGGTCATTCCTTGCTCTGTTAGGGGCGCTCTCCTTAGCTGGAAAGGATCCTTTGTAAGGAAAAAGTGCAAGAAGATTTGGATGACAGCTCCTTTGTCTCTTTTGGACAATTTGGAGGGGAAGAAATAGAGTGGTTTTTGAGGATGAGGAGCCTTCAATTCAAAGAATGAAATGTTCTTTCGTTTTTGCTCTTTGGTTATGGGCTAAAATGTATCCCGATTTTGAGTCCTGTAACTTCACTGATTTTTTGTTCTTATTGGGGGCTGTAGGGACTGTTTGGAGGGACTGGTATTGTATTGGCTCTTCCCTGGTTCTTGCTTTTTGTTTTCCAGGTTTTTAGGAACCTTTTATACCTCTTGCATACTTTACCCAGGTTTGCCTTGTTTCTTGATAATATATAAATTATGGTTTTAGGCTTGATGAAAGCTCTCCATCAGCAGCTGATTTTTTTGATAAAAGAAGCTCTCCATATTCACTAGAACAGTTGAATGTATTTGTTGCATATTTTTACTTTCTGGTGGTTTTTGGATTGCATAGGCATCAAGATCTCAAACATAGAATGACTCAGGGGATGAGTTGAAGATATGCATCAAATCTTGTTGGGAAAGTAAAAAGGCAGATACCTTCCATCACAGCAGTATCTTCTGGTGCATTGCATCCTGACTACCAAGGATCTGGGTTGGCGAAACGTTTGCTCGAGGCTGAGTCTTACCCTGGCATACTTGTGGAAGCAGGATCAGTCCTTGCTCCTTCAGAAATGGTATTTTATTTTCTACGTTGGATACTACAGAATTGAGAATCTGGATTAGTTCTATATCTTATGATGGTTCCAATTATTTCCTTTCACTTTTGTTTTGGTGTCAACTAGGTAACAAATGGAATTGTGGCTATCACAGTAAAGGTAAACAGTATTGTTAAACTTATTGTTCTCTTCTCTCTCTCTCTCTCTCTCTCTCTCTCTCTCTCTCTCTCTCTCTCTCTCTCTATATATATATATATATATATATATATATATATATATATTAATATTTTATGTTTTTTTCCCGAGTACCCTTTATCTGGATGTAATTTACTTATCTTAAATTAGAGGAAATGTAGTTTGCTTTCCTGTTCTTCTGGATTAATCCCACTACTGCAATTTATGTTGAAATTTATTGCAAAATTTTCAAATTTCTGTTCTTTTGTACTGATTGACACACTTCGTCCACTCAAGATTGTTTATTGAGTGGTTAGAACTTTTACGGAACTATCTAGTTCTTTGGGCATGAGGCTGGGATCTGAACTTTGCTAGAAGGTTTATTAAATTCACTTTGGGGATACAAAACCTTTAAGTGGAGGAGGATCTTATTGATGTTCTTTGTTGAGTGTTTTAGGGGAAGAAGGGGCATCTAAGACTGGATACTTAGGTTTTCTAGATTGTTTATCGTTTGAGTGGTTCAGGTTTGCTTTTTGAACCTGAATGTTTGGGTCTGCTAACTGGTAGATGTAGTAGGCCAAATAGACAACTCACTGTGACCAAATTCTTTTCCTATTGAGTTCTATTGTGGTATCAATACAGTTATATTCTTGTGATATTTTATGTATGTCTTGGAAAATAGCTCCGTACTTTTCATATCAATTGAATGAGACTGAAGTGACAAAAGTATTCCAAAGAGAAGCTGGCTATTACTTGTGATTGTCCCTTTCCATTATAATTTTTCTATAAAAATGTAATTGCATGTGATGTAGGAGTAAAATAAAGAAAGGAATAGAAAGATAAAGAGGATAAGTAGGTAGAGAAATTAAAGTAAGAGTCTTTGCTAGAACAAAAGTAATGGAGTTTTACTATTGGAAATTGCAAACAATGTTAAAAAATTAGGTGGTGTTTAATGAAATTTGGAAGTTAAATACTCAACTTTAATGCTATACACATCCAATCTCTCTGTTGAACCATTTTGTACCAATTTCCAATTGTGTGCTATAGGCTCAATACGTTTTAAATATGAACCGATTTCAAATGCTATAAATACAAGCTTTTGTTTTTTTCTTTCTCCATTTCTATCTCCATTGGTACTTGAGCCTAGAACCTCCCCCAAGTCCATTCATATCCTTATCACTTGAGCTAGGCCTCCAAAGCACTAGAGTCTTTAGTTATGAAATCATCTTGTCAAACATTTGACAATATAAGTGTGACAATGGGGACAAAATTTATTAAAGCAGAAGGTACATTATACTGCCATGTAAGAAATATTTATGTAAAAATAGATTGTATGCTCATTTACTTGTATACCATGTGGTTGTGCCCTCTTTTGGTACTTCATTTCCTCCTCTTCTTTGCATCCTGATGAATCTAATTTTTCTGTAGCCACTTTTTCTGATAACTTTCTGATAGAAAAGACTCCGATAAATGATAACTGTGCTCAATAGCTGATGGATTGAAATGTAGGCTCCTCTTTAAATGTCACAGGTTGCAGCCATGGGGTTGGACCCTGCCAAGCACTTGGGGAAAGAAATGAAGAACCTGCAGTCTTATCTACATGAGTTGAACAAGTATGTCATGTCTTATGCTTAAGGAATATGGTAGGCTTCATTGAGTTTCATTTTGTTGATAGCTGATTGGTTTTTTTGTTATCATTTGGTAGGTTATATGGAATAAATGTATGTGGTGAAGGAGGGGAATATGAAACATTAACACTTGACTGTCCTCTTTTCATGTAAGTTTCAGCGTTTTTTGGTTGGTGCTCTACTTTCCATAGTCAATACAACCACTGTTTATGCTGTTGCTTTATTTTTAGGGGCTGTTTATTTTAAGTACTTATAATGAGCCATGAATAAGTCATCATTTCCTCTTTTTTTTTTTGGTTGGAATTGACCCACAACTTACCATAGGATTCTCAGACCAATATTTCTCTTATAACAGAAACATTTTTCTTTTCAAGGCACGGAACTTGAAAATGACAACCTTTTATCCTAATTTCCCTAAAAGCCAAAACATGTCATTTAGCAAAACTAGCTGGAAGTGAGAAATATTGGAAATTTGGTTAATATGGGTTTTGATTGTGAACACTGATTTACAAGGGTTTGTTGATTTGAGGTTCAAAACTTTTTGCATAGCTTCTTGAAAATGTTAATAAAAAGAAACAAACATGAGTAATATAGATTCGTGGAAATATTAACAAATTATTATTATTGATAACCTAAGAAGCACAGGCACGGATACGACATGGCGGGACACGGGGACACAACAAATTTCAAAAAACAAGGACACGGCATAATAAGATAAAATAAAAATAATTATTCTTACAAATATTGTCCTTAAAAAGCAATTTAGATAAATAAAAACAAATTCTTTCGAACAAACATTGTTTTTACTAATATTAAAAACAAACATAAGTAATACTAAACTACGAATAGAACTTCCTTACAGATCAAGTGATGCTTCTATTTTAGGTTCATCAAGAGAAAGATCCACTTAATCTCGAGAATTCCCGGTATTCTCTATATCCATTGAGTCAAAACCATCTCCTCGATGTCCCACATTTAGATTAACCTTCATTATAGTTTGGAATCTCCTTGTGATCGAAGATTGTTGGACATAAGCCGTCTCGCAACTCTTTGGGGGTGTCGGCTTATTTTCTTCATGGAGTGAATGAAATTATATGTGCTTCAATTTCTTTCACAACATGAGGATGAACAAGGTTGTCCTAACAATTTCAATGCTATAGATTGAAGCATTGGTACGGAAGTTCCATAAACAACCCACCATTTAATAGGACTCATGTACCCACTGTCATTGATAAAAATCACTACTAGAAAAATCTTCGAGCATCTCTGAAAAATTAGCATACTCCTCATTTGCTACTTTCAACTCAACTTAAGCGAAAAATATCTCTGAAAACATTTTCTTTCTCTTACTACTTCCATATCGATGTGGTGAAACGATCATGAGACTTCATCAAGCCATTTTATTGACTAATACACCACAAGTTAGATTTATGACATAATTTATAAAAAGTTAAACATCATAGAATATCATTATATTTAAATTATCAAACTCTGATTTAAACTCTTAGATTACCTTGGATTTAAGGAATGAGCTAAAGGAATGTAAGGTGTGGCTTTAGTCCATCTTTCACGAGGAATTCCATTCACAATATCAAAAACCTCTGATATAATTAAAACGATTCATATCTCACGTTCAAATATAATTAAAACTTTCAATCAAAACTCAAATATTTAACTAATGAATCTTAATTATACCTTGAATTTTTTAATGAAGCTTTTATCATTCTTTCTTATAAATAAAACTCCTTCACTTTTGATCATCGAATCCCACCACTCATAAATATTGTGACGGATTTGTCGGTGTCTAGAAGCTAAATCGACATCTCATGCATGGGGCTACATGGTGAGGATATAATCCACAAATCATCTGGGATCTTCGTTGGGTTTCATCACTTTATACTATTCATATCATTTACTATACCATTCTGTTAATCACAATTATAAATCCTCTTTGTATCTCTTAAATCCATTCTATGTAATAATGGGTTGAATAGAATCAGATATGTGCATACTAACGATAGTGTGTCTGTGACAATCTCATTGATTCATGTCAAATGATGAGACGTCGCGATAAGGTCAATGGTGTTTCGTCATCTGTGCATCTTGGGACGCCTTGCGTCAGTAGGTGGGTGCCAACGTTCCTGATCAAGATGCCGATTTCTTTGTGATCTCTCATTACAGTTCACGTATTATCATTATCATAACTCTTTGAATCTTAAATCTCACAGTATAGTGTTGTCAACGTCCCATTATAAGGTGTTTGTATAGTCTTCCGATTCTTATACCAACTGCACCACTAATGATGTTAATAAGTGGTCTTCTTTGAGCGGCAGGCATCATCCTTATAATCACTCCTCTTTTTCATTCCAAGTCTTGATTGGTTCGATAAATTCTCAATATTACTCTTCTCCTTTTTGCAATAATGTAGTTCTTATGCATTTTAGCCTGGTGGGACATAACACGGAAGTTGATTTTGCACTTTAAAGGCACAGGCATAATAAGGATTTCTGGCAAAGTGAAGAAATGACCCCAGTGTAAAACATCCACAGCTATCTCCTTTGTCGACTATTTCATGTGCCCATGTGAATGCCTTCTCAATTGATCGATAGACCCTTTCTCCTTTTTTGGATCAATAGCCTTGCTTGCTTAGCACTAGCACTAGAAGAAAAATTCTCAAAATTAGATGTTGCAGCGCTTGATGTGGGTAAAGGAACTTGCTTAAGATTAGATTGTTTCACCCTTTGTTCAGCTTCCTCCATCACCCTTCGGATCTCAACTAAATTTTCATTCGTTACTTTAGTACAAGATGCAACCCTGGCCCCTTTAATTTTCAACAGGTGAGCCTTGACTCTATAATATGACCATTTGTATATTTGTCTACAAAAATTGCATTGAAAAGCAACATTTCCTCCCCCTTTACCCAATTTCGCTTCTCTCGTGACGAACCTCCATAATGGAGCATTGTCATCTTGATTATTATGTTGATCACTTGAAGGCTCAGAATTACTACTCATTATATAATTCTGCATCATAAAAAAATAATAATAATCATGCATTTAAAATTATTAAAATTTATTCAAACCGATCAATCTAATTTTTTGATCATCCATAAACCTGATGAATTAGGCTAATTCCATAAAATTTGCATGTTTGCATTCATTGAAATTCAAAATAAATTATAAAACAATATAATACAATTGTGCTCCACTTCTCACCTTAATAAACTATAAAACGGTAAGCATAAAAGCGATGGAGCAAAGTGAAGAATAAATAAAATAAATAAATTGTTAGTGAAATCAATTTCAACTTCCAAACTTCATTCATTTATCAACTTTCAACTTCCTATTTTTTGTTCTAAAATCTCAAAATGTAGCACAAGCCATCCAAGATTTATTTTGGGCCTTTTATTTTAGGCCTTTTATTTAAAGTGTTTTGGGCCTTTTATTTAAAGTATTTAAAGTGTTTTGGGCCTTTTATTTAAAATATTTAAAGTGCTTTGAGCCTTTTATTTAAAGTGTTTTGGGCCTTAGGAAGAATCAAGAAACATAATTGAAAAATTGAAAATGAATGAAAAATCCGATTAGACCAAACAATTCCAAGCTTGCTGGCAGAGTTGAGAAGCAGCATCGATGCGCGACTACGCGGTCACCATCTTGAAAGGCTCCTCCAGTTCCTATCTTTAAGCAAGTAATGTTGATGGCAGACACCTTCAATACCCACCTTTAATCCAGTGGTATTTGGGGAAAACCAAGGCGGAGTTGATGGAGAAGCCGAGAGTGGCGGGATAAAATCGAAGCCCGATTAAGCGCTCGAAGTATCTATGAATCTCCGCGTGTAGTGCAGCCGAATTCTCACACGCTTCCTCCCTCTTTACTTTATCCCTTCATCCTTAATAAAAACAAAACTTTTTTTTTTGTTTGGAGAAAATAATAATCAATAATTACTATTTTCACTGAGATGTTTCTAGAAGAGGAGATTGAATCGGGACCGTCCAAATCGTTGTATAGCAAAACGGGTAGGGTGCGGGAGGGATTACGCTAAAAGGGCGAAAAAAAGTCTTCTAGGAATCATCGACTAGAATGCGCTGCTAAACCACGCCAAATGTCTGCCATCAACATTGTCGGCACCAATTGAAAATTGCAAAACCCTCATTCCCTCACCCCGCTTTCCCTTTCTAAATTCCATAATTTGGAAATTTGTCTCTCGAGATCCCGACCCTCACCTCTCTTCATTCTTGATACCTAGTATCTTCAAAGATTTGCCACAAGGTTATGGCTATGGCATGACACTGACAGCCACGCGACCACGGGATGCCACGATTTACCTCCCACGCCTGGGTGAGTAGCCCCTCCTGACTCCCCCGCTTCCTCTTTTATTCCATATACCCCTCTCTTCTTTTTTTCTTTTCTTCTTTTAATTTTGATAGCCATAATTTATTAATTTGAATTTATTTTTTCAATTTTTTGGGCGATGAGATGAAAAGCGATTCCCTTTGGGTGATGATCGATGAGTTCACAAAGATTTCTTTTGTGTTTCATGGATGTGAGAAAAAAATGCAATGCAGTGAAAAAAAAAAAGCCAAATTGATCGATCCTTGTCACGAAAAAGAAAGAAAAAGAACTTCAAACCTACGTTTTCTCGGTGTCGTCGATTGTGTCGATCTGTGTCGTCGATCGTCACTCCTCTCACTTCCCGGTCGTGGTCGAATTGGTAATCAATTTCTTTCATGTGGTTTGTGTATTTGAGGAAGAGGAACAATCGATTTTTTACTCATTGAGGAAGAAAGGAAAAGGCAATTAGGGTTTTTAAGCGAGAAGGAAAAAGCCCGCATAAAATGCGCTACGTCGTGTCAATGGGTAATACCATGGTGTCGAGCGTATCCAAATCCTTTGACCTACTATTTGGTCAACGATACGCCACGTGGCGTATCGGACACGTATCCGACGCGTATCCGGTGCGTGTCCTTATCAGACACCACGGGCCACTCCTGGTGTGGTATCAGGTGTGAGGTTGATAAGCGCCCCAGTACATAATGATGCAAGCTTATATGGAAAAAAGTAAACTACTTCCTAAGGTTGGTATCTCAGCCTTTTGGGCATAGAGAGCCATATGTTAAGAGTCACAAACTCCTCTCCTCACTTCTCTCCCTTTGTATATGTTATAGTATGTAAATACTTTACTTATAGGATTTGTAACTAATTTGGAACCTTATAGGATTTTTAACTAATTAGGTATGGTAGGTTAGCTTACATATTGTGTACACTCCTTCTCTTGTATGTATACATGCATTGAGTCAATGAAAAAATACAAGAAATTCATTCATAATTCTTCCCATCTAGTTTTCTACATGGTGACCCCAGGCTTAAGGCTCGGTTGTGCCATGGGAGAATTCCAAGAAAATTTCAGAGGTACACAAGGGGCCATGGGGTGATTTTTTTGAAACATCCATTTCGAGGGAGCGTGGAGTGACACTACTAGCATAGGGAGGAGCGCCAATTGCTGGTCGACATCTCACTAAGTTAGGTGGCCGGAGGAGATGCGCGTGAGCCACACACGTCGCTTATGTTTTTCAGCCCTATGTTGCATGCGCTGCGTGTGGGGTGCGTGAGACTCCCGATCCCTTTCCGGTGACCATTGTGGGATGCGTCTCTACCTAAGGAATTCATTCATGTGATTTGTGGTGCCAAACTCCAATTGGTTTTGGTGTTTTGCGTGGTAAAGGGTGCATGATTTAGGTTTTGGGGGGTCTTGGGGTGAGAAGCCTATCTAAGATGAATATTGCTCTGTTTTGTAAGTGGTGTTGGCGGTTGCGTAATGGGAGGATTCTTTGGCGGTTATTGATCGGCTACGAATTTGGGAGGAGATGGTGGCTGGAATTCCAACGACATTAGGGGAGGTTGTGGCACTGGGTTATGGAAAGACATTAGTAAAGAATGGATCACCTTATCTCAGCCTTCATCGTCCTTAAGCCCGATGGCGAGGCGAGGTGGAAGGATCCGCAGTGCGAGACCAGTGACTGTGTAATACCTTCCCCCGCTCTGATTCAGATTTGGTTGCTCACAAGATCTGAGGTGGCTGAGGTTGGGACTCTTCAGCAGGGTTAATGGGGTTGGTCCCTGTCTTGAAAGACCTTTTTAATGATTGGGAAATGGAGGAGGTTGAGAGGTTTCTTCTTGTTCTTCACAATAAAGAAAAATTAGAATATTTCAGAGGATTGCCTTATGTTAAAGGAGACTAGGCCTAATGGTTTGTAGTCGAACTCATGTATCGAATACATTTCCCCTACGGATTTCCCTTGGTATTCATTTGGAACCAGTCGTTCCCAATTTGAGTTTCTTTGTAGGAAGCTTCTGAGGGTAAGAGTGCTCTTGACCAATTAAGAGAAGGATTCACCCTTGTAAACGAGGTGTTTTTATGTGAAGAGGGGAGAGCAATGAACCATTGCCCATCCATTGTTCGCTTGGCTAAGATGTTATGGAACCTTTTGTTGGCCATTGTGGATTATAACTGGGTGTTCCCATTAACGGTTCGCCAAGCCCTCCTTGCATGGCAAAGTGCTAGAGTTGGTAAAAAGCGGAAAAGTGTTTGGATGGCGGCCCCTCTTTGTTTATTTTGGACGGTGTGGAATGAAAGGAACAGGGCGGCTTTTGATAATGAGATCCCCTCTGCTTTCAGGATGAAATCCTCTTTTTTGTTCACCTTATCGTCTTGGGCTAAGATGTTTAGTGGTGATAACTTAAGTTCGTTGGTTGATTTTTTAACTTGGTTGGGGTATAGGTGAGAGTGGTGGTGTTCTCCCATTTTGTACTCCTCTTGTGTACTCTTTGGGAGCTATGTGCTCGTTTTTTGAATAGATATTCTGCTTTTACTGATAAAAAAAAAAATGATTTAGGTTTTCCCTGTGCTTTTTTGTGGTTATGTGTTTTGGAGCTTTTCTTTGAACTTGTCCATCCTTTGGCTTCCTGGGGATTGTATGGTTGATAAAAAGCTAGTAGTGGTGTCGGAGGTGGTTTCGGTGATGTCTAAAATCACGAATCACAAGCTTAATGGTCTCAATAATTTGGATTGGAGTAAAACAATTCGGCTCTACCTATGGAGCATAGACATGGATAATCATCTTGTTGAAGACCCTCCAACTGATGATTCAAAGCAATAGTAGATGTGGGAGGATGCTCGTCTTTTCTTGCAAATTCGTAATTCTATTGACAGTGAAGTAATTAGTTTAATTAATCATTGTGAATTTGTTAAGGAGCTAATGAATTTGGATTTTTTGTACTTTGGGAAGGGGAATATCTCTCGTATATTTGATGTGTGCAAAGCTTTTTATCGATATGAGAAACTGGATTGGTCTCTCACGACATATTTCATGGACCACAAAAGGATATATGAGGAACTTAACGTGTTGCTACCCTTTGGTCTAGATGTGAAAGTTCAGTAAGTTCAACGAAGACAGATGGCGGTTATGGGTTTCTTAGGCGCCTTCTTTGAATATAATACGGCTAAGTGATCGGATTTTGGCTTGGCACGTGAGATGATATATCTTCTCACATGAATACCTTACCAAATACTTTACATAGAAAATTCCTCACTTGCGCATCAACCTGTAAAATTAAACATTGCCCTTGTTAGTTGGAATAATGATGAGCAGGGAAAGCAACATTACAAAAATAGCGGTCCAGGAGGTGACACCAAAGGATCGAATTTAGGAGGAGTTGTATGCTATTACTGTCACAAGCCTGGGCATGTACAACGAGATTGTAGAAAATTGCATAATTGAAATTAGAGAGCTTAGTTTGCTCATATGAGATCCACTAATGAGACATTAAATCAGTAAGTTCTAATCTCAGTAGAGGAATTTGCCAAGTTCCAACATAATCAAGAATCATTGAAGTCTTCTTCTACTATGATTACTAGTGTTCTTTATTAATGAGGAGTAAACGAGCCATGCCTTGTCTCTTCATCGTCCAAACAGGTCATTGATTCTGGAGCCATATATCACATGATAGGTAATTCTAGCATATTCTCTTCTTTTCAATCACACTTGTCGACCTCCATTGTCACTTAGGCATATGGGTCTTAGTCTTATGTTCTTGGGTCAGACACAATTTATCCCACTCCATCTATTCCTTTGTCATTTGTCTTAAGTTTACCACATTTATCCTTTAATTTGATTTATGTGAGTAAAGTCACTCAAGCACTTAATTGTTGTCTTATTCTTTCCTGATTATTGTCTTTTTCAGGATCTTATGACAAAGCGGATTATTGGTAGAGAACATGAGTCTAGGAGCTACATTCTTGATCCTGTGTTGCCAAGATATGTTGCTTTTTCGGGAGTAACCACACCATTTGAAATTCATTGCCAGATTGGGCCACCCTTCTATGCCCTTATTGAAGAAATTGTGCCCTTAGTTTTCTAGCTTGTCTTCGTTGGATTGTGAGTCTTGTTTATTTTCAAAACATCATCGTCTTAGTTCTAGTACTAGAGTCAATAAATGAGCCAACGCTCCATTTGAGTTAGTCCATTTAGACGTGTGGGTCCATGTCTAGTTTTGTCCCCAATTGGATTTCAATACTTTGTCACTTTTGTTGATGATTATTTACGAATACCATGGTTATATTTAGTGAAAAACCGTTCGGAGTTATTTTCCCACTTTCGTGCCTTTTGTGCTGAGATTTACACTCAATTTCATGTTTATGTTCAAAGTTTGAGAAGTGATAATGCTAAAGAATATATTTCAAAACAGTTTAAATCATTCATGCTTCAAAATGACATCCTTCATTAGACGTCTTGTGTTGATACACCTTCTCAGAACGTGGTTGCTAAGAGGAAAAATACACCTCCTTGAAACTGCTAGAGCTCTATTGTTTCAAATGCACATGCCCAAGCATTTCTGGTCCTATGTTGTTTCCGTAGCTTGCTTCTTGATTAACCAAATGCTTGCCTCAGTCTTGAATTGGGCCACTCCGTTTCACACTCTTTTCCCGAATAAATCTTTGTTTCTCATTGAGCCTTGGATATTTGGGTGTACTTGTTTTGTTTGGGATGTTCATTCACAGGTGTCTAAACTCGATCCTAAGTCATTAAAATGTATCTTTCTTGGTTACTCTCGGGTTTAAAATGGTTATCGGTGTTATTATCCTAGTCTTCGTAGGTACTTGGTTTATGTTGATGTCACATTTCTTAAGAATGTACCTTTCTCTCAATCTTTGATTCACATTAATTAGAGGATGATAGTGACATAACTCATTTTATACTATTGCCTCACTAGTCCCACGACTAGTATCGATTGGAGAATGAGAGAAGGTCATTCTCGAAAATGTGACATCAATAAGAAAACCAAAGTACCTACAAAGACTGGGACTGATAAAATTGATACCCTTTTTCAAACTAAGGTAACCCGAGAAAGATACATTTCAATGATTTAGGATCAAAAGTTAGAACACCTATGGGCAAACATCCCGAACAGAACAAGTACTGAAATTCAGAGGCTCTATAAGCTGAGATTTATTTGGAAAGGTGTGAACAAAGTGACTAATTGGGTGAGGAAGGCATCCGGTTGTCGAAGAAGCGGCTATAAGTAACATCGACTAGGAAATGCTTAGGCATGTGCATTTGAAACAATGAAACTTAGCGATTCGAAAGGAAGATGTCTACCTCTCACATCAACCCGTTAGAGGAAGGGTGTATCAACACAAGGCGTTTTGATGAAGATTTCTTTTTGAGCATGAATGGCGAAGCCCCATTCTAAGATATTCTTTAGCATAATCACTTCTCAAACTTTGAACACACATGAAATTGAGTGTGAATCTCAACACAAAAGGCATGAAAGTGAGAAAATTACTCAAAGCAAATTTTCATTGAATATAACCAACCATGTTATTCATGAATAATAATCATCAACAAAGGTAACAAAGTATAGAAATCTAGTTGGGGACACAACTGGACATGGACCCCACACATGTGAATAGGCCTTTCTGACGGAGCACTTATGGTTATTGACTATAGGACTAGAACTAAGATGATGCTTTGCAGATTGACAAGACTCACAATCTAACAACGACAAGCTCAAAAACTGGGGACACAATTTCTTCAACAAGGGAAGAGAGGGATGGCTCAACCGACAATGAGTCTCAAATGGTGTAGTTACTCCCGGGAGACAAGCGACGAGTCTCGGTAGCATTAGGTCAAGTGTAGAGATCCTTAGACTCCGATCTCCCACCAATAATTTGCTGTCATAGATCTACGAAAGAGACAAAAATCGAGGAAGTATGAGACCGAATTATGTACTCGTGTCGGTTTGCTCACATAAATAAATTAAAGAAAGGCAGTAAAACTTAAGACGGATGACAGAGGAATAGATGGAGTGGAAAAGATTATGCTTAATCTAAGAACACATGATTGTGATCCATATGCCAAAGTGACAGTGGAAGTTGATGTGTGTGACTGAAAGGAGGAGAATCGGCTAGAATTACCTGTCATGTGATATGTAGCTCCAAAATCAATGATCCATTTGGAGGACAAAGAGACAAGACATGTATTTGGCTTACTTGACTCAGCAATTACAAATTATTTAGAGTAGATGAGGCTTGATGATTTGACAATTGATTAACTGTTGCTTTTGAGGCGGATGTGATCTGGTGTTTCATTAGTGAAGCCATGAAGCGAATTGAACTCGGATTTCGGTTTCTGACTATACAGTCTCATTATCACATATGTCTAGGCTTGCAACAGTAATAGCAAACAACTCCTTAAGAACTTAGTCCTCTAATTAATACTTCCTAGATACTATTTTATGTCTAGATTTAGCACCACAGGCTCACCAATATTTCGACCGACAAGGGCCTTTGCCCATGGGTTGGTGAATGTGCAGGTGAGGAATTTTCTGTGTGGAGTATCCTGTTAAAGGTGTCTTGCAAGGATGATATCTTAAGGCTCGATAGAATCTGAGACTTAGCTGAATCATAATCGGAAGGGAGGGTTGCTAGGAATCCCATAACTGCCATATGTTCCCTTTGAGTTTACTGAACTTTGACATCTAGACTAAAGGGTAACAACATATTAAGCTCATCATATGTCTTTTGATAGTCCATAAAATATGTCATGAGACACCGATCATGTTTCTCTGATCGATAAAGGCTTTACACACATCAAATACATGAGAAATATTTTCCTTTCCACAAAACAGAAAATCCAAATAATCCATTAGTTTTTTAACAAATTCACAGTGATTAATTCGACCAAGTACCTCACTGCTTGATGGGGTATGAATCGGTAGGAAAGGTGGGCATCACTCCTCCCGACCTTTGCTCTCTTGAATCATTGGTTGGAGGATCCTTAATGAGATGACTAGCCATACGTACGCTCCATAAGTAGATTCAAATCTTTTTACTTAAATCCAAATAATTGAGACCATTCAGTTTGTGGTCTGTGATTTTGAACATCATTGGAACTACTTCAGATGCTACAATTGGCTTTTTATCAATCATATTAGTAGATTTAACTTCGAGCAAACCTACGAAAATGGAAGAAATGCTAGAAATCACGATTTTGGATATATATTGACCATTATTTCCCAGAAAAGCACCATGAATGGAATTGGCCTGACCTCAAAACACCCGTTGATGCCATTGAATCTAAAAAAATTCATGGAAAAATCATGAAACCACTAGGAAGACAAGACGAGTGAAGCAAAATGTTCAAAAGACACTAATGGGCCTAGGACAGGAGGATGGTAGGCGGGGAGGGTGGGTTGGTGGTGCGGCGCCCGGAGGAAGCCTATCATAGGAGGCTCCCGGGCACCTCAGTGCCCCCACTCGTCGGTGTGTGTGGGAAATAGAATTTGAAGTAGGATTGCACGTGGCTCATTGCACACTTTTGACAACTGGGTATGTGGCCTGTTTATCGGCTGGCGGTCCCTCCAAGTGTGCGGTGTCACCCCACTCTCCCTCTAAGTGTGTGTTTCAAAAGAACACTCCTCTGCCCTACTATGCAATCCGAGATTGCTTTGAAATTCTTCCCTATTTTTTGCTCAAATCCCGAGCCTGAGCTTTGATGTTTTCAAATGTAGAAAACATGATAGGAAGATCGGTGGTTCGATTTATCTAAATCATCTTATAAATACAAGAGCTTGGTATATTCAATTGGAAGGTCAAATCTAACATTCACAATTAGTTTCACAACCTACAAGTAAAGTATATATTTACATTTTATAACAAACAAAGTTCACTTTGCATACATGATTGATAAAATTAGTGAGAATAAGTTTGTCTTACATCCCTTGATGCAAGAATATCATAACATTTATGAAGATTCTCTAATAAACATATGACACATCCTCTCAATGAAGAAAGAAAAGATTTTCTCATACTTAACAACAAAAATTGAACCACTTAACTTGGCTCTTCTTTTCTTATTTGACTCTAGCTAAAAAGCTAAGATTCTCATTTGAAATTCCTAAAAAGTTGATTCCTTCATCATAGTATGAAAGATTCTCTTACTATTGTTTGTATCACTCGAAAAATTGTATAAAAGGTGGGAAGTGCTTGTAAGGAGAAGGAATTAGGAATTGAGGAGAGAGAGGGATAAAAGGAGAAGAGAAAAAGGAGATTATGAAACTTAAAGGTATGACTATAATCTCTATAAGCCCAAAAGGCTGAGATACAAGCCCTTAGGTAGTAGTTTAGTTTTTTCTATGTAAGCTTGCATCATTATTATAGGTAGTTATTAATAATGATAATTTATCAATATTTACATGCATTTGTGTTATTCCTGTTTGTATTTTTTTATTAATATTTTCAAGAAGCCATGCAAAAAGTTTTGAAACTTCAAGTCAACAAACCCTTAGCAGAGAATTGGTTTCAGGCGATTAGTCTGTCTTGAATGTTTTTGTTTTTTAGTTCTATTGAAGAGTATTTTAAGCTATTGAAAGTAGGGAGTTTCTGGATTCATCACTTCCCAGTTTCAGGTTTATGATGCCAGATATGGGACATTTTTGTCCTCACTAAGCCTGTGCAATCTGCCTTTTAATGTCATTGTTAAGGTGTAGATCATGCTTGTCATATTTTGGGAAATCTTGTAGCATATTGTTTCCCTGTCTATCTGTATCAGCCATCTAACATGTACAACTTTCAGAATGCTCGAATTGTGCTTGATGAATTTCAAGTCATGCTGCATTCTCCAGATTCAATAGCTCCTGTTGGTGTTCTTCATCCCTTGGCTTTTCATTTGGAAAATAAGGTAAAGTCCATATCTTCAAGTGCTATTAATGATGCCTGTTTAGAGAAGATTGATTCTGTATGTGAAGTGCAAGGAGATTGCCTAAGAAGATGCACAACCATGACCCAGTCAATTGATGCAGCATCAAATTTGGAAGATGTTATAGAACATAGACCTCTGATTTCAAAAACGAGAAAGGATAACTTATTTTCCATTTGCTGTTGGTTGCAAGATTCATCCAAAACTTCAGCAGGTAAACATTTAATGTTCTATTACAATGATAACGACTTTGGTTCCCTACAAGAATGTTTTCACCTTTTTGAGTTCAAATTCTTGTTTGTCCTTAATTTGGGTAAAACAGTTTCAGTTTCCAACTAATTTGGTTGTTCTTCATTGGAAGGTTTGCAAGAAGATATGAAGGCTGTTCTGAAGAAAATTGAGGCACAGCTCATGGAATATGGCTTTGGTTGGGAGAATGTCCTTTATATTCATCTTTATATTTCTGATATGAATGAGTTTGCTTTGGCAAATGAGACATATGTGAAATATATTACCTTGAGAGAAGTCATCCATTTGGTGTTCCATCTCGTTAGTAGATTGAACTACCTCTGTTGCAAGTAGGTATGGGGAGTGCATATGTTGAAGTTTTAGTGACAAATGACCAAAGCAAAAGGGTTCTACATGTACAAAGTATATCCTGTTGGGCACCCAGTTGTATTGGACCATACAGCCAGGTAATAAAATATTAATTAATTACTTTCTTCCTTTTCTGCATGAATGATGTCTCAAAGGCAGGCTATGTAAACTAATTATTTCTAAGATATGCATTTGTTTTTGTTTTCTTTTACTGATATTTATATTTCTCTTTTACATTCAATTCCATTGACCACAATGCCTAATAAAGCATTGTTAGAAGTCTTGGTTGTTTTGGGATTTTAATACTACTGTAACAAAGGGATCAAATGTCTTTGGTTCCAAGGGAGGCATCCTTGGGTGAGGAAGAGCCCAAGGTGGAGGCTAGGCCTATTAGTTATGTTATTGGTCATTATGTTTTTGCCCTTCTTGGCAAGTAGAACTATAGTTGAATTATTGGCATATTGGGACAAAGAAAACACAAAATTTTGCATCTGTATAAAATAATAAAAAAGTTTTGTAATCGATAAAATCCAGTTCGCCACATATAATATGATAAGAAGTGCACTAAATATGCAACCTCATGGACTTTACAGTATAAGATCCCAAGTCATCTAAAAAATATGTCATACTTTCTCAATAGAGTCAGCTATCCAAATAAATATTGGACAATTATGCTTTGGGGTGTGTACGTGAGTGGTTCTGAGGATATCAATTTTAAATTTAGGGGAAATTATGATAAATGGACAAACAAAACATTTTGTCCTTTCCTTATTTTCTTTTCCTCTCTCCACTTCACTCCTTTTTCTTCTATGTTATTAAACTTTTCTTGTTATTGTCATTATTATTATAAACTTAATTCTTAATATTCTTGAAGTAACTTTATAAGGCACAAATGCAGATGTTATTTCCTTGCTTCTGTTTGTTACTATTACCTTGCATATGACACTGACAAAACGGTTTTGTCATTATATCCTTTAGTTCTAGTAAAACCTTTTATTTCTTTAATTTTATCTTTTTTCCTTTTTGTCTTTTTTTCTCTAGGCAGCCACGAGGATACTTCACATGGCTGGGCAGTGGGGCTTGACCTCCACATGAATCTGCAGTGGAGGCCCCACTGTGGAGCTGGAACAAGCGTAATGAACAGTGAAGCGGTGGCAAAATGCTTTAATTGTTCTGTATCTAATACGTATTCTACTTTGTCATTACTGTTCCTTATGCATTCCACCATCAGAAAGAATTGGAATTCAGGACGAGCTGGACAGATTTCTTAAGCAAATGAGGTTGTTTCAAGAAAATAAAGGATGCTTGTCTATTGTTGTTGATCCCATTTTGCTGTATGTTCTTGTGCCTGATCTTCCAAAAAGGTAAGAGTTTTCATGTTTCTGTATTTGATTCAGCGCATAGTTAAGGTTTAATTGCCCCTAGGCTCATCCCATTCTTCCACTCTGACTACTGGGTTTGTGAGTTTCCGATATTTTCTTCCTTGGTTGTAATAGAGTGAATGATATAGTCGATATACTCTTGGTTGGCATGAAATATGTGTGAAAGGAGGAAGAAGATTAGAGAACTTCTCCTTTATTGCTCATTTTGGACTACATGGAAGAAATAGATTAGACAGTGCGAGATGTAGATCAGTGAGATCAAACAAATGTTTGTTGTGTTGTTGGGTGGTGGTGATCAGGTGCCCATGTCCGTATAGACTTTGTTATTAGTTTAAAACTCTATGTATTGTGAGCAAGCTGTTTTTATTAATCTGTCAGCTTTAGTTGGCCCCTTTATTCATGTTCTATGCACTGTATGCTTTTGTGCAACCTTTTGTATAGGTACTGTTAACATACTCCTATTTTCCCGTCAGAAGAAAAAAAAACAAAGGATGTTCTCATGGAGGTATATATTTCATCTCCATTATTCCAATTCATGATTCTAATTCTGATTCTTTCTTTTTTAGTTCCCTTCAAATTCTGATTTCCTCACTTCCTAAATAGTTCGGTAACAAGTCATAGGTGACAATGGTGGTCACATGATAATGAAACACTTCAAGACTAAGCAACTAAAATTCTCATGAAGAAATCATATTGACTTTGAAAGTTCTGATGATACTTTGTCTGGTAAAATACCAATATAAGCTTTTGTTCCCTCTAAATTTGAGCGGTCTAGAAATCTCATGAAAGTAATCTCTTATCACATCTCATGGATAGTTATTAAAGATAATCCTTAAACCTGTCTTGACTCAGGGTAATAATTTTGCTCTAGCCCTTTCGTAAAACTGAACAGTGGAGGGCAAAACAATGTCAGCTTCTAGAAAGTGCTTATATTTACCTCTGGTCTGTAAGTTCTGAGCATTCAAGTTGACTTAGATTGTTTTTCCTATTCATTTTATTCTTAATATTTCAAATGTTGCACTCAAGAATTTATGTTATTACATTATCTTTTGTTGAACGCTTCCTTTAGATGGTTGGAACTTCTGACTTTTTCGTTGTTGGATTTGAAGTTTGAATCATATTTGGTGATATATAGAACATAAACAAATCTTTACATGTTCAAATTAGCAACATCTTATAAAGTTGCCCATGTGCCCTAGATTGTGTCTCACTTTGTTCACCTTGTCCCTAGGTCCTAGGAGACAGTTGCACCTTATGTGCGTCTTTGAGAATTGTGATCCTATTATTCCCTTTTTTCTGTAGATGAATCCACATGGGGTATGTTGTCTTGCCATCTTGATCTAGGTAAGCCTGCAGTGCATACACTCAGACATTTAAGGGACCTACAAAATAGAGTTATGGTTTTTTTTTTGGATTAAGTGAAATAAATTAGGGAGATGTTGTGTAGTAAAGCCCACCCTTTTACTGCGGTGGGTAGGTAGTTGGTCATATCTTTAATATTTTTAATTTTCTGGCATTGCAGAGCTCTTGTAGAAATAAAGCCTGTCTTGTATGTGGAAGATGACAAGGAGACACACAGAAATATTGTAGAAGACATGTATGTACTGCCGCACCAAATCATTGGAATTTTCAGGAAGCTTCCTGGCATGATAATTGCATTCAGAAATCTGTTATTCCTGGAAAGATATGTGTGATTGTCCTGTCTGTTACAAATGAAGTTGCTACAAAAGTTTGTTCCCAGTCTCCAGGTTGTAACCAGAATAATCAGGATCATCGATTCGGCAGTGAGAAGATGACAGGATAACAAAATTTTGCATTTATCTTCTTGATAAAGTCCTTACTTGGAAATGGTTTCTCTTACTAGGAGAATCATTGGTTAGTGTCTTAAATGAACCAATATTTTCACAGCTTAAGTGATTCTTCCTGGATTTTATCAAATTGTCTTCCTTCGCGATTGCTTTTTCAACTATTCTGTCCTTGTGTTGTTGGTGCTATTAGAATTTTAGATAATTCTTAGTGGTCAATTCTCAGATTTGTGTTTAGCCGAATTTTCAGAAAAATGTATTTTTCCATGTATTAGTACAAATATATGATATTTGACATTGTAATGTCTTTAATCAATTATCATGTGCATGCAAGTATCAAATGATAAAGTACCCAGATCTTTAAGATATCATCTAGTGAAAATTTATTTGAGAATTAGTTTTATCTCATCTGTTTTTTATGGCTGCATAGTCTTTTTCTTTATATTTGTTGAATATGTTGACTCTTGTTTCAGTGACATCTATTGTCAAAGCCTAGTTCACTATCTAAAACACTCTGGGACACACTGTCTTAAGTTATAGCACAACGAATTGTGTCAAAATTTCCCCTTTGAACATTTTTCAAAATTGTTTTGTCTATATAGAGAACTAAAAGTCTTAAACCTGACTGCTTGGATGGAAAAATCCTTTTCACTTGACTCTATCTGAATCTATATCATCTCTGGAGAAACTGTGCTCTCTTAGTGCTTTTGTTTTCTTTTTGTTTTTGTTTTGTTTTATATTATTATTGTATTATTGTTGTTATTTATACATTTATTGTTTGAGAGAAAAGGAATTCTGGAACAATTGAAAATACTAGGGAAGATACATATTTATACACTAAGTGTTAGAGAAGAGAAAGGAAACAATGTTAGGGTCAAATTAGGATACTAAGGAGAAATAGAAAAGAAGGGAAAAGATTCCTAATAGGATTAGGAAACTAATCCTTAACACTCCTCCTCAAGCTGGAGCATATAAGTCATATGCATCAAGCTTGTCACATATATACTTAATCCTAGGACATCTGAGATATTTTGTGAAAATATATGCTAGTTGGTCATTTGAGTTAACAAAACTAGTAGTCATGCATCGTGATGAAATCTTCTCTTTGATAAAGTGACAATCCATTTCAATGTGCTTGGTCCTTTCATCAAAGACTGGGTTAGATGCAATATGTAAGGCTGCTTGATTTTCACATATAAGCTTCATTTGTTCATCCTTTCGAATTCTTAACTCTTGGAGGAGATGTTTCAGCCATATGAGCTCACATGTTGTCAAGGCCATAGTTCGATACTCAGTTTCAGCACTAGGTCGGACTACTACATCATGTTTCTTACTCTTAAGTTACCTCCAATAAGCACACAGTACCCTGAAGTGGAGCGTCTATCTATGGGTGAGCCTACCCAGTTTGCATTACTGTAGCCAACAATTTGGGTATGACCTATGTTCTCATACAACACCCCTTGGTCTAATGTTTCTTTGGCCTTGAAGAATCACAATTCTGACATCCGATGGATTATCATGCAGGGTGATTGTAGGAACATTAACTATACTCACGGGAAAGGAAATGTCAAGCAGTGATGGTAAGATAGTTTGAGTTACCTCTGAGTCGCCGATATCTCCTGAATCTCGTGAGGGCTCCCCACGTCTTGGTACAAACGACAGGTATTTGGATCCATAGGGTGTCTACGAGGTTTATAGTCCAACATCTTGTTTCCTCCAGCCTGTGGTGTCTTCCCTCTTAGAAATAATCACGCTTGATTTAGTCTGAAATTTTACCTCAATACTAGAAAGTACTTAAGTTTCCCCAAATCCTTTGTCTGAAAGTAGCTAAAGAGGTGCTTTTTCATTTTCTAAATATCAACTTGATCACTACCTTTAAGATTTCCCACTGAAGTGACTTTATAGAGACTTGCAAATTGTAAGCTTCGAGGTTGCTCTCCCACCATAAATCTTCCCTGAGAAGCAGTTCTCTATCCACTCCCACACCACGAGGCGGATATAAGGAAAGTCTGAAGAAAGACTTGAAATAGCCTTCCACGGACATCTATGTGACCATCTCTCACCACCATAATGTTGGCGTCCCAACCATTAAAATGTGTCCCATAAATGCTTAAGATCACCTTGTGCCACAAATTACCACTTTCCTTAGGGAACCTCCAAAGCCACTTCCCTAATAAAACACGATTTCTCAAGAATGTCTTCCCCCCGAGCCAACCCTCGAACTCCTTTGTTCTACACTACATCTGACTAACCTTGAAATGATCTCTCTTTTCCCCGATCTAGACCATAGAAAATCGACTAACCAAATGATCTCTCTACTTCTATCAGGCAATATCAACCAATCAAATAAATGTGATGTGAGCATGAATGAAACGAAAGATCAAATGGCTAATGTAAAGGTTTAGTAGGTTAATAAAACTTTAGCCGAATTAATTGGAATTATCAAACAACAAAATAGCCAAGTACAAGAAAATCATTTATAAAGTAACAAAGTATTTGGAACCCCAGGGCCAGACTCAGTCCAAGAAGGACCCTAAACATTAGTGTGGATAAAGCTCGAAAGGAGACTTTGTTCATTGAACTAGGCGTTTGGGGAATGGGACACGAGTATGTTCCAGTGACATATTTCGGACTCAATTGAGGACAAATTAGAAAAATGAGGAACCATTATCCGAAACTTGGAAATATTCGAATGACCAAGGCGACTATGAATAAGGAGAGGAGTATCCATAAAAGTGCAAGCAGTGGAAGATGAAGGCGAGTTGAGATGAAAGAGGCCGTGAAACTCACTTCCTATTCCAATCGTCCTTCCCGTACTCTGGTCCTGTAACATGACAGAATTATCAGAAAAGGTAATCAAATAATTAAGGTCACGGGTCAACTTACTGATAGAAATCAAATTAAAAGGATAATCAGGAACATAAAGGACATAAGTAAGGGGTATGGAAGGAAGAGGACATGTTGAATCGATTCCTTTATCCATGGTTTGAGATCCATTAGCTAAAGTAATCATGGGTAAAGATGATGTAATAGTAAGGGAAGAAAAAAGATTCTTGCTTCGGAAAGATGATCGAGGCTCCGAGTGGAATCCGGGGTCGGATGAATGTGAAAGGCAAACAAAGGCATTATCGGTCTGAGCGGCTAACGCTCCCTTCGGGATGTGGCCATTTATTGGAGCGGCAATATCTGAAGAGTAAAACATGATGTAGTGGCGAGTCAGTCTTGAAGCTAAGTATCGAAACTGACTTTGGCAACGATTCATATAGCTAGTAACCTTGAGAGCTAAGATTTGGGAAGGATGACAAATGATGCTTGTGTGTGATAATAGCTTAGCCTAGTGCCTCCTAACCTAGTCTTTCATGGGAGGACCAAACATATTGGAAATGGCTTGTCACTTCATTCGAGAGAAGATTGTCTCAAGAAGCATGACTAATAGTTTCGCCAGCTCGAGTGACCAGCTAGCCTGATTCAATTTAATTAAGTCTCTTCGAGGTCAGTTCAGCTGTTTGTAACAACTTTAGTGAATATGACCTATATGCTCTAGCTTGAGGGGGAGTGCTGAAAATCATAGGATATTCTTTGGTTTATCTCCTTCCTTTCTTGTACATTATTTTCCTTCCTTGTACTTTATTTGTTTCCTTTTTATGTCTTCTTGATGTGTATATATAGGTGTCACTATTCTATGTAATTCACTTATTCAATAAAGAAAAATATTATTTTATTCTCTCATTTCACATGACCATCCGGGTCATTCGGATGACTAGCCATTAGAGCATTAAATGCTTTGCTGGTGACTGTTACCTCATTTGGACCTCGTCCAGCACTCGTCTGAACGACCAATTTTCCTCGCCTGGATGACTTAAGTCCTGCAGTTTTCCTTTCTTTGTGCCGTTCTTGTGGTTTATATGTTCTTTTCATGTTTATTTTCCTATTGTTTCTATTACTTTTTATTTATTTTTTATTTTTATATATAATCTTCCATCTAACCAATTGTTATTCCTCTCATTCTTACTCTTTTATTTTACAGCATTTTGAAGTTCTACTTTAACCAGCCTTTGCATGCCTCTTGAAACATTGTCACTCATGTTCCGCAATTCACATTCAATACAGATTTGCTGAAATAGTCGGAAGGATCTTTATGTAAGGAACCCATCTTCAGCCTCATTCCTGTCTTGGGCTCTGGAAGTCGGCCTCAATATAAGGATGATATCATCACCTGAGCTTTTTTTCCCAGAAACTATTAGTGATTCCATTTTCCCGTTTGTGTATTTCATGTTATTAGAAATTTGATGAGATAAACTGAGACAACAATCAAAGAATCAATCACATGGATTATAAGCAATTGCATGTTGCTTATTATTTTTTGAATAGTTTCCCTTCATCTTGTGATTTATAGCTTGTAATTTAGTATAAAATTATAAACATATACCTAGAAATGGAAATATATTGCTACACAGCAAAGTAAAAAAATGCAGGGAATTTTTACCAAGATTATACTTCCTTACTTTATTGAGAACCAACTTTGAAACCTTATTATTATTATTATTATTTAGACTTCGTTTATGCTTTGAGGAAACCGCACTTTTGAGGAACAGTATTTTGTTGATTTTTTCCTATTTTATTACAATTGACTGGTTTCTTACAACAAATCAAATGAGGGTTAACAGAAAGATACTGTAGATTTGCTTTGTATTTGTTTTGTTATTTTCATATTTATTTATTTATTTATCTGAATCAGCAGATTTACTTCAATGTTCTCTCTAAGTTAAAATACCAATGCAAAGGTGTTGCTCAAATTTAGATGAATGTTAGTATTATTATGTTTTGTTATTTATAAAAAATAGTAAACCATTTTATACTTTCAATAATCATTTTATATTTCAGTACTTATTTGACACTAAATTTCCCTGCAATTTGATTTTCATTTTTATAATGAACTATTATTAGCTCTTTGTTTTTAGGTTGGGATAATGCACCAAATGTGGATAGTTTTGTAGAAAAGACTGTTGAATATGTACATGTCTCTGACTAGGAGTTAGCTTCTTTGAGGGGCAGTTCGCCTTCCTTTCCTTTTGGCAACAGGCTGTTTGCTCCATGTAAACAGGAGTTTTGGATATATTTAGGTTATTTAAAAAAAAAAAACTAAAATATGTTGAAATTAAAAATAATGCCCAAATTAGTGCATCTTACACTTGGAAATTTTTTTAAGTTAATACCACAGTCAAAAAATTTCAAAACATTTTCAATATCGCAATCATTAATTGTGGCATTAAGTTAAAAAAATTTCTATTACCACGATTAGTAACTCGATATCATTTGTTAAATACTTATTTAATTAGAGGCGTTATTTTGATTTTCAATTTATATCAGTAATTTAAAAAAAAAAAAAATCTATTTATGTCCAAAGCTCTGTAGACTTTGGGATGCTCTTCTAGTGTTTTTTTGGTTTTAATGTTATTTCTATATGCTTGCCTATGAAAAAAGGAGCTTCACTGAAATTGATTGATTTTTTTGGAACATGGATGATAAACTTCTGCAAGCAGAGAAACACTGTTATGATAAAAGATAATAATTTCTTTTTTTGGCGGGTTTCGTCAGGTTCCCTCCCGCTCCCGTCCCTAATTGGACAAGTTTTGTTTAATTTTTTAAATTGGACGGATATGAAAAATGATGAAAAATTAATGGGACAATGTTGGGATCGGATGCGTTGCCATCCCTAATTGGACGGTTCCATTTTGATTTTTTAAACCAGATAAGTATGAGAAATGATAAAAATTAACCAGGACATGGATTTGGGACAGCGCGCCTCCCCCGTTGCCATCCCTGGCTCAACCGAAACAACTACTGAACTTCATTGAAGCTAGACACTATGAGTGGAAAATCACTGTCATACTAGATCTTGTGTTAGTTATTCAAGCCACTAAATCGAGGGAAGGACAGCATCAAGGGAGCAAAGTAAGGTTGGAGAGATTGTTTAGCTTATAAATTGGGATAATACATTGTATGCAATGGATCTAAAATGCATATTCCAGTAAGACACCCTTACTAGGGGAAATAATGATATCTTTGGAGAATAAGGTTAACTTTTGTATACTCAATACCTTTATCTTGTAAGAATAATGATATTTTGTCCTTTTATTTTGCTTCCTAGGTATTTACCTTTTACCAGGAGGGATTGTTAGTTTAATGTTGTATCCTTATCCTAGTTTGATAGGAGTGTTGGGATCGAGTCACCTCTACGTAATTTATTCCTCATTTGTCAATTTGAAAGTCTTATGGAAGACTTTATTTGGTTTGTTTAACTCTCCTGTGCAGTATGGAGAGCGTAGAGAATAATGAAACATGATATGCGTATTAAATCCGTCGTACAAGTTTGAGCTTTTAGGAAAGTTGGTCGTTTAATATGGTATCATATCTTGGTTTGGTAGAAGGTCTTGATTTCGAGCCACCTCTTTGCAATTTATTCCTTATTGGTTGATTTGAAAGTCTATGAAAGACTATCTGATTTATTTGATCCTCCACGTGTGGGTATGAGGCTGCATGTGAGAGCCTAAGACTTGTGTTAGAGGCATGATATTCATATTAAATTCAAATCTTACAAACTTGAATGTTTATGAGAGTTGATCGTTTAACATGCCCCAACATATCATATCCGATTGTTTTTCTTTTGGTAGATAAATTCCCTCCTTAAGATACTTTGGACTAGAGATGAGATTCTATCTTGCATGGATGGCATATGCAAAAGGTGGGTTGTCACAAGGCCTAAGTGATATTATGACACGCTTCTAGTGGTCATTACTCTATTATTCCATCACAACCTTCTTACTCTTAACTCATCATTAATCTAAACTTTGCGTGGGAATTCCTTTATAACTAAAGAGTGTAATCGAATCGAGTCGTCTGAGCCAAAAATTCGAGCTGGTCGATTAAAAACTGAAACTCTAACTTGATCTAAGACATTTTTAAAGCGTTCGAGCTTGGCTCAAATATGGTTACGTTACTTGAGGCTATTTCAAATAAAGCTACAGTTGATTAAAATTAATAAATAAATTGTACGAATTCAACTTGAAATCAACTTAGACTTAAAATCAACTTGAAATTCGTCTCGAGTTCGACTTTATTAAACTCGCGAACAGTTTGAGTCGAATATTATGATACTCAAATTCGACTTGACAAACTACGCAGGTTGTCGAACTTGAATTCAGCTCGATTAACCACGAGTCGGGTCGAGTATTTATGGTCGGCTTGAGTAGCTTGACTCACTGTTTACCACCTACATTTATAACATACCAAAGTCAAAATCCCACAAATTAAATGTAAACTGACAAATTCAAATCCTTACTTACCCTAGAAGGAAACAATTAATTATCTCAGTGAAAACAATTAAAAAAAAACGATCTACCAACAATCGCCAGTTTTCTTAGTTATCGTTCTGTGTTTATGATCTGTAAACCCTAGATAAATAGTAATTACATTTGGATTATCAACCTTTAGGACAAATAGTGTTCTGTTCACTTCTTAAATTAGAAGGATAACTTGTTTGCTTGATCTAAGCAAAAATCTAATCTAAATAAACAATAATTAAGATTAAATAGAAACTTGCATGATCTAAGGAAAAATCTAACCTAAATAAATAATAATTAAGATTAAATAAAACCCGGAGTACACTCCCGATGATCTAGGGCGCGGAGTTCTTTCGATAACGTGTGAGGTCAGTCTTTGAGGTTTTATCCGATGATCACTAGTTGAGTCCTCCGGGCCCGCAGGAGAGTTTACTCTTGCTGTCAACCGGGGGTCGTGGGATCAAGATACACAAAAACTGGCTCGAACATCCACGGTTATTAAAAAAAAGATTAAATAACAATTAAATATATAATAACATGCATTAAGCAAGCAAAAGTAATGGATCAAAAGAAAATTCATAATTCAACATTGGCATTACATTGTTATAGTATTATATTCTCATGGAGACTCAGGTGGGTCCTTGTGCATTGTCCTTTAACCCTTAACCAATGAGTCAAGCTTTGTTGACAATTCAAATATGGTTTTGATTAAGAAAAAGAAGATTATTTTATTCTATTGAATATAAGTCAATTAAGAATAAATTGCAAGATCAATTCATTTTTGGAACTTAGATTAAAATCTTGTTCTCAAGATTTCTAGACTAAATTAATATATTACGGAACATTCTATTTTTCATGTATTGCGTATTAGTGCATAATTTATATTTATGTATGTTGGGAATCTCGAATTATTTCGTTTCTAAACCTTAGATCATTAGAGTGCATGATTTCCTATCTTAGACTTCTCTAAATCTATCACATTGAAAACATGATAATTAAAATCAAAATAGATATTAAAATTTTTAGATATCAATTACATATCTTTTATTTAAATCTTCACAAGGAAAACACCTTTGTTTCTTTTTTATTTTTTATACCAAAAAACACAGGATACCAAAAACATTAAATTCAGATAAAAACAAGAACGGTTTTTAGAGAACATCAAAATAGTGTTTCTTTATGTTTTCAAAAATAATTTTAAAAAAAAACATGAATCAAACAGTCCCTTAAAGTTATTTTGTCTTCCAGCTTTTCTCCCGAGACCCGACCAAGCACACAGTGGTTCGGCCTGGCTTGAATTGGCCATTTAACCATTGGCTAACCAGGCCGGCTGTGGAGTTCTAGGATCCAAATTAAGAAATTAATAAAAACATTGTAATAAAAAATAAAGATATAACAACAAAAACTTATGCCAAACATGCTTTAAAAGAATAATATTGTTGTCAATTCATGTTAAACATATGAGGCTTTTGGCTAACATCCTAGGTAGGTATATATATTAAAATCAATGGCACAAAAAATAATCTAACAAATAAAAACACCCAAAAGGTTTACGTGAAAACTACGGGACAGAGGAAAAGCTTCATTATTAATGCGAAATAGTGCGAGTACCACAAAATAGTAAATAAACCCTAAAATGTTGATATTACAAAAATATCTGAGTATAAAGGTCTATACCACCGGGGCAAGCCCCTGCATCCCCTGTGGGCTATAGGGCTAGGCCCCTCTCCTACCACAACATGTATCTATTTTTTCTCAACTTCTTTTCACAAAGTCGTATTGTGGGCCTTCAGATCAAACATAAACCTAAAACCCAGGAATTTCGTGCTTGGAAATAAAAAATATATATAATACATTTCTTTAATGATCATTGCTTAGTTTATTCCCTACATGGCATCATGTGAGCGGCTCTGAACTGGATATACGCTGGAAATGGTCCTCAGATTCCCATGGAAGATTACGAAACAAGAAGATTACAACTAATAAGGCGACGGTTTTTCGCCTAATCATGATAAATGATCTTCTGAAGTCGGATATTCTACTGGAATATCTGTTTATCCTACAAGAATATCTGTTTGTACCTCATTATCCTGTATTCCTCATTTGGGGACAAACCTCAACGTCCTTTTCTCTTCTATTCTAGTTTATTCATATTCTTCGCTATATAAGATTCTGAACACGATCATTATTCTTAGCAAATTATACACACACAATAAGTACAACAGCATGAACTGCCAAGGGAGTGCAGTCCACTTATTCCCTGATCAGCAGTAGTTGATCTCTACCTTCAGTGTTAGCTACCTTGCCGGCACGGTCTAAGCCCGCCTTACGTTTGGGCCGCCGGCAGCGAAATTAACCTATTCTCAGCTCAACTCATCATTGCTCCATTTCTGCAAGCCTTCTATCAGTTGAGAGAGACACTGTTGCTGTTCTCTGCTCGCGGGCCTCGAGGCTCGTTGAGGTCGTTTCGGGTGCAGAGGGCGGCCTTCTAGGCGGCCCTCCGCCGCCTCACCGGTCTTTCGCCAGAGAAGACCGTCACCATCTTGTTAGGGTTTTGTCTCAGACAAACCCTAGAGCTGCCATAGCTGGGACCAGTTATATCAAAGCAGTTAAGCAGTATGTATCCTCTCCTGTTGCTGACAAAAGGCTCTGCATGCTGTTACAAGGGCTCACATGGATCTCTACCGATGATTTCAAAAGTGAAAAAGAAGAAAATATTTCATCATCATCATCTGATGATTCTATTCCTTACCAGGGCTGCAGGCCGGAAGAACTGTATCTGGTTCAGTTCACCTCAGGAGCAACCGGCATTCCGAAGCCGGTTCTTGTCACTGCAGGAGCTGCTGCTCACAACGTTAGAGCAGCCAGGAAGGCCTACGATCTGAATACTAATAGCGTTATTTGCTCGTGGTTGCCTCAGTACCACGACTGCGGCCTCATGTTCTTGCTCCTCACCGTCGTCTCCTGCGCAACCTGCGTCCTAACGTCGCCCGACGCCTTCGTGAACAGGCCGAGACTATGGCTCGAGATGATCACTGAGTATAAAGCAACCTGTACTCCAGTTCCCTCATTCGCATTGCCTCTCGTCCTCAAACGTGGAGGGATCGACAAAGGGACAATCCCCATAAATCTATGGACTCTTAAAACCTAATCATCATCAATGAGCCTATGCAAAACTCAGTCGACAGATTTGTCGCTGCGTTTCCAGCCTTTCAGGTTGAATCCGGCGGTGCATCTCTCCACTCTATGGCTTAGCAGAGAATTGCACATTTGTTTCCACATCATGGGAGAAACAAGTAAGGAGAGTTTTCTAGCTTTCAAGCATTCCTCCTACAAAAAAGCTCTTACCTAATTGCAAGACTGACTATGGGAATAGAAGAGGAAAGAAATAGACATCATAGTAGTGAATGAAGAAACTAAGGAGCCTGTTGATGATGGAGTTGAGGGAGAGATTTGGATTTCCTCTCCAAGCAATGCCTCTGGTTATCTCCATCACCCTTCCTTAACTCGTTACGTTTTCGGAGGAAGGCTGAGCAACAAATTGAGTAGATGCTTTGTCCGGACAGGCGATACTGGAATCGTTCTAGGAGACGAAAGATTCCTCTTCGTAACCGGGCGATCCTCGGACGTAGTCGAACTCCAAGAAGGGTGGAGAATACATCCTCATTACGTAGAGACAACAACACAAGGAAACTGCCAGGGGAAATCCTCCGGGGAGGCTGCTTAGCTGCGTTCAAGTTTTCGAAAACGATGGTTATCGTCGCAGAGATGCAGAGTACTAGGGAAGAAGAAGATGAAGATCAAGTAATGTTGAAGATTATATGTGAAGGGATTAGAGAAAGTGTGATGAGGGAAGAGAAAGTAGGGATTGGTTTGGTGGTTCTTGTTAAGGTTGGATGTATTCCGAAAACAACTTCTGGGAAGATACAAAGATGGGCGAGTAAAGATAAGCTGATAGGAGGAAAATGGAGTGATAATGGAGATGCAGTTTGAGGAGAAACAATGCATAGAGGGAAATAATGTGATTTCACTTTGTAGAGATGCAACTCAAGTTGGATCACGTTCTTTCTTGTGAGGGAAACAACATATATATATGAGCATTGTTATGGTCCTTTTCTATCTATCTATATATATATATATATATATAAACTTTTATGTATACATAAGTAGCTAGCTATGTAATCAGCTGGGTATATTATATGTTTTGGAAAAAATGTGTTTGGCTACGCATTTTTGAAAACAAATAAAAAGTAATTTGAAAATAATTAAATGTAATTTTCCGTATGTAATTTGTTCTCGAAGACTCAGAACTTGATCCATTCCATATGTCCCATTCACCCCTTTAATCATTGATCGAAGATCTCATTTGGCTCATTTACATTATTTAGAATAAGTCTTTTATTTAGCTAATAGAGTAATCGAGGTTAAACCTAGTCGCCTATCTCTTTCTCTCATCTTGTGCTCACAATCCTCTTTTCCTTAAGCAAGGATGAGTGATATTTTGGCATGAAATCACTTCTCTACATATCTTTCTACATTTTTATTTCTTAATAAAGTGGTTCTTCAAAAAAAAAAAAAAAAAAAAATTTAGATTTATAATTTGTTTTTTTGTGTGCAGCATGTGGTTTTTGTCTTCTTAACACGACGATTTGGTTTTTGTTGTCTTGTTGCAACGCTTTCTTGTGTGTAGGTGATTCGAATGTCAAAATATATTCGATTAGATAGAGACATTAAATCAAATCAAATCATGGTGTCAATATACTGCATAACTGAAATCATAGGTAATCCAATCATTATAGAATAATCAAATGTGTAGGCTTTAAGTCAATTTATTGTGCTATTAACTTGGATGCTGCGTCATATTATAGAGTTTGTAGCAGATTTGATTTAGTGTTCCTATCGAATGTACTACTAATTTGAATCAATAAAATTATTCTCTTTAAAAAAACGTAATTCTCCCTTTCAAAGGTTTTAATGTATTTTGTTAAAATAATTAACATTTTATACATTTTAAAGTAAAAATAGTATCATAAAATTTCAATATATATATATATATATATATATTGAGACGAAGATTTACTCAATCCAATTGGATCCAAGGTAGAGCACTAATTTAATTGAAAAGATCTCCATGGATATTATAAGTCTTAAGGGAAAAAGATTATGATATGGAAAATGGACTTATGAATATTATACATGGTAGATAGATAATTGAGAAAGAATAAGAAACACCCAAAGTAGCAAGGAACTCATGTGACGCCCCAAACCCGGGGGTCTGTTGACAATCCGTTAACTCGCGGAATACATGGTAGCCATTGAGTGTATACTACTAAAAATCACCGAATTATCGACCAATTTTTTGGTCGGTAAACCCATTACCGACCAGTTACCGACCAAATTATTTAGTCGCAATTTTCCCGGTCGGTGAGTGTTCTGACAAAATCAGTGGTGTTAAATTACGACCATTTACGACCATTTACGACAAACCATTTGAACTGTTTTAGGCATTTACAGGCGAAAAGAATTTGGTGGTAAATGAATCTCCAAATGATCGGTAATTCTAAACCATTTGGAGACCATTCTGAACCAAAATTTTTAAAAATTTTGGTGGTTTAATCGCAATTTGTTGACAAATTAATTACAAATATTTTTTTGCCATTTTTTAGTTTTGATATCTTGCTTTTAAATATATATATATATATATATATATATATATATATATATATATATATATATATATATATATATATATATATATATATATATATATATATATATATATATATATGTATATTAGATTACCGAAACAAAGAAAAGTACAATAGTTCACAAAACCATTTTAGAGACCATTTACCGACCAAAATTTTTAAAAAATTTTGGTGGGTTTAATAATTTAGTCGATAAATTATTACAAATATTTTTTTTTGCCATTTTAGTTGATATCTTGCTTTTAAATATATATATATATATATATATATATATATATATATATATATATATATATATATATTAAGATTACAAACAAAGAAAAGTACAATAATTGCATGCATATTATATAAAGAGAGTAAAAATATTTTAAAACAAGCAAACTAATATATATACTGCATATATATAGTAAATAAGTCAAGAGAAAATAAAAACATGAATTCCCAAATCCAAGTATAAGACATAAAAAAAAAAAGTGTGTAATACACTCAATCATCCAACCTAGTGTCATCATCGTGATGCTGAGATGTATCTGGTCCGTATGGTGAGATGTAGTCTTTGGGAGGTAGAAATTTGTCTGCTATTTGCTAATCTGATGCGATTCTTTAAGTGCTCTTGTAGTCTTTGGAGTAGATCTTAATTTGGAGCATTACGCGAGACAAGTAAGGGAGTAGATCATGGAGTTGAAATTGCAGTCCACCTTCTGACATACTTCTTTGTAAAGCCAGTCAAAGCATGAGGCCTTAGCTCATCCCTATCATCCTCATAGTCGATCATCATTGGCTTGGTATCGGCCAAGCGTCTTGTATCGCATTTAGCATCGTCTGAAAGTCCTCCATGCGTCAAAGAACAAAAATTCGAAATGGTGTGAAGATGTGACCTATAATCTGGTAGGTCTGTGCGGTAGAATGATGATGTCGACGAACCGACGCCATAGACGGGCATCTTCTCCTTGCCATCAACAACCTCATATCAAATCTGATTCGTATCAACCGGTGGAGCTGATGAATGAGAACTACCTGTTACACCATCACATGAACCTAAAGTAGACTGGGAATACGCTTGAGTTGCAGCAGTTAACATTTCCTCATATCTCGCCTAATAAACATGTAAAATAGAGTATTTTAATTTATACTTCAAAAATAAAGAAAGTATAAGCCAAATCTTTGGATTATATTTTTACATGTTTCCCGGGGTCCGTTGACAACGAATCCTTCGCCCAGTATTCATGGATGTCGGGTAATCCGACACCACTTCATTAAGTCCCTTTCTCCGGGCGCTAAGGTTACTTGTCGGGGTAGAGTCTCCTTTTAATGCGGAGGCTCTCAAAATACAACATGTCTGATAACATGGCAACCTGTCCCAACATTCCTGCGACCACCATAGGGTCCACATACGGATAAAAATGAGTAAAAAATAAGTATTTTAATTTATCTTCAAAAGAAAAGAAGTAATTTTATTTTAATGAAGCTTTATTTTATACGAGATCTACGATCGACAAAGAATCGATCATCATGACCCTTAATGTGCGTGTATCTAAATAAGCGAGAAGGCAGGCTTCTTACCACTCATGCGTGTCTTTAAATTCTAAACAGCCATCAGTTAATTCGATTGAAAAAAATCATGAAATGAAAAATAGGCATAATTGAACCTGATTCACAAGTAATAAACATAAGAAGTATAAAATTAGAAATAATACCAATGCTCGTTCGTATCACGCAGAAGCGAGATCCACAGTGTGTGTAGACATGCCACTACCCTCTCAGCCCTTTCTGAGCTGGCTGATTGCCGCTTTGTTTTGCACACCTCTTCCTATGTCGGGATCTTCCCATCTTCTCCGCCTCTGGAAGCATGATCGGGACACTCCAAATCTTGCTCTTTCTTTTTAACCATTTATCTTTGACCTTGTACATGGTGTCTTTATACCGACTGGCAGCATGTTTGTAGAACACCCTTTTGACCGCCTCCTTGGTAGCCTCCTATGGCTTCATAATTATAATTTAAACATATTTCATCAGTGAACAAGAATAAATAAAGATGTAAAAATGTTAAGTAGTAATGTATACCTTAAATTCTCTAAATCATCAACTGGTCTCTATCTGTCAGTGACTTCCAATTATGTCCATGAGGTTTAAGGACTTCTGGTGTCCTCATAACCTAGAGAATTGAACGGTGGCTCCTAGCCGTCTGTAACCCCAAAAATTTCATAGCAAGTAAGAAATAAATTAAGAAATGGATAAATCATTGGTTAAAGTTTCATATCTTAATTATCAATTATGGATCAAAGTAAGGCAATGAAGTCTCGTCGTAGGGTGCTCGAGAGACTCCAACATCTCATCCTCTCCTCCTCTCCCTCCCCGTCCTCTTGATCATTCATCACAATCGGGACCATGATGTGGATCGGTCTGTGATCTGCGAGTTCTTTGCGGTACATTCACAACCTCCTCACCATGCAACATTGAGGTCTCGTACCCACTGACCCTCTACCGGGATCGGGCATGCAGAATTCACGCCTCTACCGAGGCGTGACTGCAACGGCTGTCTTTGCCTCTACCTAGATCCCACGTGCCATATACATTAAAAATAATAAACAACACATTATTGATTAAGTAAGCATCAAGTAAAAATACATAAGACAATGAAAATAAAAAACATGATTAACGATTGAAATAACTAAAACTCTCACTAACTACTCATTCTCATCGAATCATCTAAATCTGGTTCGTCTTCTTCTTCAGATGTAGTAACATCATTTTCAAACTCCTCTTCATCACTCGTTTCTTCCTCATGATCAATTAAATGTTCTAACGAAGGAGTGGATTCTATAGAGTGGGTGGATTCTAGACTCAAAGGGCTTTCTATAGAGTCTAAGAACACCTATATGATCCTAACGAGAAGGAGTTATGCAGTGCAATCCACTAAAGAAAATGAGCAACTTGTAGCGGTAGCAACAACATAATTTTTCGTCATTTTCGAATCTAATATGAGTTCAACTCTGATCAAGCTATATATGGGTGGATTCTAGACTCAAAGGGGCTTTCCATAGAATTAAGAACACTGAATCAAAATTCTAATGAAGGAGTTATGCATGTTTCAAACACACACACAGAGACATACATATATATAACTACATTTGTTAGACCTAACTATTCCTTCCTAGACTGTTTCATTTTTCGGCAGGGAAAAGACTTGAAAAGACTACGGGAATCAACCGGCTAGAATCTAATTTACAGAGTGACATGTTACAACTTAATTTCTGGAGGATGAAACAAAAACCGGTACATTCGAGGAGGAACTCACCTTGGGGATGGCGTCGGTCGTTCGATCTGAAATTCCCCGGAAAAATAAGCTCCTCCTGGCTTTATGTTAATCTACTACTCACATCGACCAAAATAAAAGCCTTCTCAGTCTTAAAACCATGTCGGTGAAAAGGCACATAATAAGATGTTTCCGAGGCAACGGGTGAGAAAGAAATAAATCTAAGATATTCAGGAGTAAGAACATGAAAATGTGACAAATTTCGAAGTGTCTTTGGATGAAAAGGAATGATTTTCCGTCAAATCTTTTTCAATTTGTCGAAATGAAAAAAAAAGAACAGATGAACCGAGCAGAAACACAAGAATTCACCCCAAAAAAAGGAAAAAAAAAACACTTCAAACAACAGTCAGAAACAAAAACAAAAGAAGCGAATCATTTATGAAACTAAATGAACCGAGCAAAACAATGCATACATGGTATAATAAGTAGAAAATTAACAATACATTACATGAAAAGTATGGAATCAGAAAGAGGATATTAAAGCTTAAAATTCCCAATTAAAAGTCTTCAATATGCCAAAGCCATTAAAACATTGAGAATCCAATGATAATTTAGCTTCAAGTTGATTATTTTAAAAACAATCAAATTAGCCAAGTCTGAGAAACTCCTAAATACATTATTTTCTTTCCATTCTCCAAGTCATTCCAATTCCCTTTTAAAATTCTGATAACAATCAAATATTAAGCTGAATCACAAATTTTATTGGCAGCTTTGTCACGGAGCAGGTAAGGTGAATCTTGCTCGAGATTGTCATGTTCCATGTTTAAAATGAAAGAAAGCATTGAAATTTTGCCCCAAATGAAGCAATACATAAGCATCAGTTGAGACAAAGATGCAGCAGCACTAAATAAATGAACAAAAGAAATTTCAAAACTAGGAAAATGATAATAAAATCCCACTAAATAAAATTATAGGGAAAATCATTGGATTCATGGCAGAAAGATTCAATTGCCATTTCCAATAGTTTCCAATTTAATTCACTCTTCCCTCTCCCAAAAGTCAACTTTCTCATTGCTTCATCAAATGGTCATAACACCACAGTATTTATCTTAGGAGGAGCCTCTACGTGAATCATCATCATGTCTAATTGATTTAGCACCTTCCTTGATGTTCCACATACATCGTTCTTGTTTCATTGATCAATTGCAATGGTCTTTCCTTTAAACATCAACAATGAATTATATATTTCTATAGCAACCAGCAACTCCCTCTATCTCTCTTCTTCTTGATCATTTTTCTTTTTCTTTCTACTTTCTTTTCTTTTAAATTCTTTGCTAAAGGGGTTATGAACACAGTGGATGAGCACTCATAAGTAAACAATTGGACAAATGAATTTTCAAATTGTATAGAAAAGCCCACATCAAAGTACAAAACCCATTAGAACCCATTGAATATTCACGCTTTAGCCTCTTATAAAATATAGCAAGACCAGAAACAGATTAAGGCTATCAAATATTCAAGGCTTAAGCCTTAAAAATAAACAAAGCTCAATTACATACCAAACAAGACATAGAGACTCATTTATTTTGTGACCAGCCTTTTTAAAACTTTGGTGATATTAATTTCAATAAATACCATCCAAAATGGAAGTACACAAAAAAGAAATAGCAGTTCTTTGTTTAGCTATTTTAACAATGAATATAGCTGAACCTATAAACACACACAATGAAAATAGGCGACTTGTCGAGAGTATAAACACATCTTTACATTGACCACATAAGAAAAAAGAATCTACTTCAATTTTCCTAAACTTCTGCTTTTGAGTTTGCAAATTTATGAACTTAATGTAATTAACAACATTCTAAATATTGGAGCAGTGAAATCTTATTCTATAACCTGCGAGATATCAAAATTACACCAATTTCATTTCAATTCCAATAAAAGCAAGAAAAGTTAAAATCAACAAGTAAAATAACGATGAATGCATCAGAAACAACTATTTGTGTTAATAAAGTTCTGATAATTCATCTTGGAGAACATGGGATATTAGTGTGTATGGATAAGTCTAAAGGAGCTGTACATCAAATCCTTCCAACTGCCAATCAGAAATAAAATGAAATTTCCTTAAATATTCAAAATTCAGGCCTGAATTGACTCAATCTCAGAATACTACAAATTCAAAATCATTTCTAGTGAAGAACAAAAGAAAAAAATTCATAGATATTACACTTTTTTTTAAACTTAATCTTTTAGTAAAAACATCTACCAGCGCGAGAATCATGTCTACATTAAGTGTGATATGTTAAGCTACTCCATTTTGTCCCCAATTCCACCATTTTTGAAACCGAGGGTAATAATTTTTTTCCTTAACGGAACAAGTTATTCTTCTTAATTAGAGTGGAAATCAATTATAATGTAAAGGGTGCAAAACCAAGGTCGTAAAACACAATATATTGAAAGTATACAAGTGACAAAAAAAAGCCAACTATAGTAGCTACAACTCTATTTTAAGAAGAAAGAGACCAGCAATCTATAAGATATGAGAAGAAGTTGGGGCCTTTATGTCCCACTTTCTCTAAATCTGAACTCTGAGACCACATATGCATATAAGTTATGAAGTCCTAAAGATCTTAGATAGCACATCGCTCACCTTCAAAGTTCTTTGATTTTTCTCACCTCCCAAACTGTTCATAAATTTAGAGGAAACCAAACCCAGGAGCCATTCGATAGAATGCCTTTTCACACATTTAAGTCACATAGCTAGGAGTTTCTCAAATTGATCGATTACTCAATTGAAAAAAAATCCAATATACTAATGAAAACCAAGAAATCGGCGATAAATAGATTTCAATACAATTATATTACTCTAATAAATTCCCAACCCAGATATTGCACCTGAAAATGTTGAAGAACAACAGAAATTAATAGTTCTCATAGTTTACACAACACTCGCCTTACCGATTGTCTTGTTTAAATCAAAGAAAACAAAACCTAAAATAACCATTAAAAATGTATACTTGACCCAAACCTAATATCAATTCCATTCCACGGCTCCGCGATTTCTCAGTGGCTCAACCTCCTCGCTTCCCGTTTGAGACAGTCCCACTAATGGAATTGGAGTCAGTGTTATTAATTGAAGACTAATACTTGCAGAGCACAAAGAGCAGAATCCTAGAACCACAGTTAGAGCACGGGCCAAACTAAAAGCTCAGAGAAAATCGAATCAGGATACTAACTTATAAAGGCAGTAGCTCAGTGTTTGGAAGCCAGGAGAAAAAAAATAAATTTAGAGGGAAGGCCCCGATATGATCCAGGTTATCGACCATTTATCGACCAAATATTTGGTCGGTAATTAAAATTTTGGGTCTTTGTTTTGCTCGACCATTTTCATGGTAATTTATTTTTAATTAGATTAATTGGTCGATAATTTTTAGGCGTAATTCATACAATTTACGGACCATTTCGACCAAATTATTTAATTCGACCAAATATGGTCGGTCTTGGTCAGGAAATTTTCTTTTTGACAAACCCCTTTTGGTCTTTAAATGGTTCATTGGTTGGTCGAGTAATTGGAAGCCAATTTTTTTAGGTCGATAATTTGGTCGTGTCTGGTTATTTTTAGTAGTGGTATCCAATGCCTCGAATGAGTGTCTCTGCAGAGACTCAAAGTATAAGAATGAAATAGCCCTTGTCGAGCCCATATCCATAGTCGCCAAAATATACCAACTATATTACAATAGTTTCAAGAGTTAATTGCACTCCTATACAAACATGTACCAATCAGAAGGTTTCATACATGTTTTACAAAAATATATAATCAAAGCCACATATCGGCTTTCTTCTCAAAAGCGGCCTCTAGTGAGTGCCGTCTTCCTGAATACTCCTTGTACCTAAAAGGGGGGATTCCACGACGGGGTGAGCAATGCCTAGTAGTTGAATTTT